>VWZN01019696.1:285253-298860 GCA_013396955.1 Regulus satrapa | reverse complement strand
TTGCACATGACTGGGAAACCTGAGCCATGCACCCAGTTTGAAAGTGTTTGAACTTACTTCCCAGGAGGAATGATATTTCTGCCAGCTCATCTTCCCATTAAGAGGAGTGAAACAATCATCTATATTCAAGAGACTAATTTATAGCTCTAAGTACAAGAAACCATATCTTGGCTTAAAGTAAGAGTTTTAAAAACCTGCTTGACTTAATGCTGTGAGTTATCAGCTTTGTATGGCAGTGGAGGAAGATGTTGTTCATGCGCTCCATGCAGTAGCATTTGGTATGAGTTAATTTTGATAATCCTTCTGCCATTCCTCTCAGTGGTGGGACTGTTGAGATGCACAGCTTTCTCTGGTTTTTTTTGTATGTGGACCTTGGCTTTGTGAATTTTGCTCATTGAAATTAATACTTTCCATGTCCCTTTTAAGCTCCAGTTCTTAGGTTTGATCTCTGTCTCTCTCTCTCTCTGTGCTCTTCCATCTAGCTCTTTTTCTGTTTTCTACCAAGATAACACATTTTGTATTAGCAACAAATAATCCCAATGATCCTTCCCTTAAAAGCAAGATTTTTGGCTTAGGTTTTCCTTTTGATGTGCTTGGTCCACTTTCTCTAAGCCAGTAACTTCCTATGTAAAATAAAAACAAAGTTCCACTGATGGAACACAATATTCAGGAGATTTTAAATGGAGTGGGAGTATAAATTGATTGTTTAGCTACATTATTTGGTTGTTTTTTGGTTTTTTTTTTAATAAACTTTTGTATAATAGCAACATGACTGACATGTTCCTAAGAAACTGTGCCAGAAGATACATACTATTTTTCTTGCACATTTCTGTGGGTTCTGACACAAGGTGACACAAGATGTTTCATCCATATCTGTATGTGAAACCCAAAGGGCTTTCTCTGTTCCTGCAACACTGCTGCATGGTATTTATTGGACTACTTCATAATAAGAATTATAAACAGGGGTACATTTCTACCATAACCAATATGTACAGAAACTGAGGAGATCAGGAGTAAAAAGCTAATTGGCAATTTCTCTGTCATCATGTAAAGCCATTTTGAAAAATTTTTGTAAAATTTGCTTTATCTTAAAATGCCAGAGCAACTGTTTAAGATCACCATGGTGAAACTAATGATAATGCAGTGTTGGGATGGTAAACATTTCATAGAGTGGAGCACTTAGCCAAAAGATATAAAAAATTCCTGCTAGAACTCTCACCTGGAGCTGACTTGAGAAAGACATAATTTACTCTCACTACCCATCCAGTTTCACTGGCAGCTGTATTACTGGCAGATCATGAGGACAGGACTCGCTGCCTTTCATGGGTTTCACCTGCTCCTGTGGCTGTCCCATGCAAATAAGAACAAGTTATAGACATCTCACTGCCAAAGAGAACAGAAAGCCATATCCTTAAAAGTCAACATTTCTGCTAAGTGTGATGTCTTAATGAGTGATTACTGGGTTTATTTCCTTGGAAGCATTCTGAAAGCATCTTTAAGATCTGAATAAACTTTACGGTGCTTTTTCAGAGACTAGTTTGCATTCTGAGAGGAACTGCCACTAGGACAAGCCACCTCAAGATGTTTTGTTGCTAAGGATCAGGGGCATACGGTAGGATTGCTGTGAAAAAAACTGCTAGCAAAAGCCGTGGCTGTTTGCTCTGAACATGGAGGGGCTGCAGGAGCAGACTTTCAAATTTGTATTGTGGCACACATCAGGGAGTAGTGGATGGGTCTTCCAGAAACAGCATTTGTCCCAAGCAGAGCAGCATTCCAAGAGGCAGCACTCCAGTCCTGCCTTCAGATAGACCCTAATCAGAGTTTTACAGGATGGGCAAAAAACTTATGCAAAATTCACAACTGGATATCATTGGTTTGCCATTGCAAAAAACAAAAAAAAGAAAACAAAAAACAAAAAAACCAAAAAAACAAAACATATCAAATATGCTACTTGTGCCTGCATATGCAGCAAACACCTTACTGCATTTTCATTTACAAAATCATTTCACTTCCTCAGCCATGGGAAGCCCGGCTTCCTTCACTGCACTTCTTCTCAGAGAAACCAGCCCCTGAATACCACAGTGACACAGTAGACATTCAGCAGGGCATTGGTCCCATCACATTAGGCTCCGTCACATCACATCAGGTGATGTGACTGACAGAACCCGACGTCTCATGTCACAGCAGGGCACTTCACCCAGCACCGCGAGTTACAAAGATGCACTTTCTAGCAAAGTAAAATAAAGATGAATTGAAATGATGTTGGGTGGGGGAACATTCTTCAGGTCTTCCTGGTCAGAGAAATCTAAAAGCAAATTGTATTCCAGTTTTTTTATTGGAATAAGATGGGTGAAATTTATGAGATACAGAGAGGCTCTACATAATTAGCTTCTTCCGAAAGGCTGATTTTATTAAAACACAAAAGGAGATTAAAAGGCAGTAGCTCCCTCAATATATACTTCATAAATATGTGTGTATTTAAGCTCAGCAGGAATTAAGCTAGCTATTATATATATTTATATGTTGCATGTGGTTATATCCCTGTAAACAGGTAGACAGATGGATAAAATGCTTATGGACCCAAGGAAAATGGCAACAACACTGCATTGCATTTTACATTTTGAGGTGTTTGGACAGTTCACATTCCTGCATATGAAAAAGCTGTTAATACCATATCCAGTTATACTGGAGAGAGAAACAACTACCCAGTCCTCAGACTGGGTAGCTTTTTTAAGCTCGTGGTGTCTTGTTTTCTTGTTAATCTGCAAGGTCCTCAGGACTGCCTTTGATTTCTGTTTATTTTAGAAACAGATATATTTTCTTAATCTCACTGTTACTCTATTTTTTAAAAGCTGTTTTTGTGTTCTGACTCTTTAAAAGAAAATTCTTCTTATTCAGTGTGCAATGGAGGAAGTGTGCATCAGCTCTACTGCGCTGAAACACCCTGTACTGCTGAAACCCTGAAAATTACTAGATAGATGATAGATAGATAGATAGATAGATAGATAGATAGATAGATAGATAATTATATAGTGCATATGTATTGCCTACTGATATTGCAATGATAAATATGTTTTACAAGAATGCATACATATATATCTACCTATTAGCGATTCATTTACATTAGCACCTCATGTTCATCAGAGGTTTTGCAGTGCAATTATTTTTAGGGGCATAACACTGCAATAATTTTCTATGTACAGATTGCATCCTGTATTCTGCCTAAAGACCACACACTCTTTTACAAGCACCTACACTTACATGATGCTGTTTTCTGACACCCTTCCCCTATGTTTCATGTTCATGCACTCTTTTCTCACAGTCCCTTCAGACCCATCCCTTCAACCCTCTTCAACCACTCTCAAAGTACTTTCCCCTTCAGCACTCCAGAAAGTCTTTTGCTTCCCCCATTAATTTATTGCTTACTAGGGCAATCCCTCTCTGTGGAAATCAGGAGAGAGCCCCCTTCCCTGAGTCAAGCTGAATTTCCTCACTGCAAGTGGTGGAAGTGGCAGCTATCATCACGAGGGTGGTCAGCCTACCTTTCCCTGGGAAAGCCTTCTAGAGAGGAGAGCCAGCTCCGCTGAGACGGGCTTGAGGCGTGCCCCATGAGAAATAACAGAGTGGCTGCTCTTTGGGAAAGGGAGAAAACCTGAACTCTGAAAGGGAATATTTGACCTCAGTCTTTCAAAACAACAGTCACACCAAGCCTACTTGAGAAGACTGGTAAAGAAAACTTCAGGAGTGTGAAAAGACTCTTTCCCCATTTCTTTTCATGAGTATTTAGAGCAAGTCAGCTTGTTAGCCTTGACATCTGGTGGCTAGTTAAAATCACTATGAATCATGTTTATAATTCCATCAGAAAGACTGTGTGAGTTTCCCTCCTTTACTTTCTACTTTGATGGAATTTAGGACTATGTGTTACCCTTCCATTCATTAGAAAAGGCTAATTTCCAGTGCATTAACTGACTAAATATTCATTTAGAAATAGACCCAAACTTGTATATAAGTGGCAGCTTTTAATTAAACACTCATTTATTCTGAGACTAAACTGTGAAGTTAGGTTTGAGATTTGCCACAGAAACACTGGGCTGTCTAAAGTGTGAGTGAAATATACTGTGTCTGGAAAAAATATTCATGATACTCTGAGTGTCTATTACCATGAAGCACTGAAACACCGTTCTTCATCTTATCTGAATGCTTTTCTCTGGTTTTAATTTCCTGTGGCTGCTGAAGAAAAGATTTGTCTCTAATACTTTATTGATAGGAAAATAAATGTGATTTCTGCAGCCAGACTCATGTTGCTGTACTGAAATCTGTCAGGAAATATTTCTTAGGAATGGACACTGACCCTCTATGCTACTGAATTGTTAGTTTGGGCTCTTCCATTGCTTTGGACTTGCTAGCACCACCAGCCAGTATCACCCTAGGCATGTTTCGGGAGATTTGAAGGAGCACAGATAATTTCCAGTGTCCTGTCTGTGTACAACTGTCTTGTTTCAGAAAGTAAGAGTGCTTAATTCTTATTTCAGGTAATGCAGGTCATTTTGTGCTAGGAGTGTCATCACCAGAGCATGGTCCCCTTTCGGTGTTGTGCCCACATTGGTACCCGAGCTGACTCCAAGGCTGTGTCAATAATTCAGCTGCTACTGCTGGTAGCAGTGGGAGCTGCCAGGTGCTTAGGGCTGCTGTCATCGGGCCAGGTATGCACAGCTGTATTTAAGAAGCTGAGATTTGTAAAGTGATGATTTATGTGTATCTGGTTTCATGAAGATATATACAGAGGAATACAGAAGGCAGGCTTTAGATTCAACAGCAGAAAATAGATATGGAGCAGTGATTTGTGAAACACTATCAAGCTGCACGCTGAGAAGATGAAATCACCTCCCTCTCTCAATTGCCCCGGTGTGTTAATCTGACAACCCTGGTAGTCGGCACTGACTGCAGTAGGTCTCTGTTTGTAGTGCGATGGATAAAACAGCAGCTGTTTTGATCTGTATTGTCATGTACACTGGGATTTTCCAAGATAATCTATAAGGGAATGCATAACTAAATTCAATAAAATATGGTGATTGCATCTCCCTTATGATCCTTTGAAAAGCCTTTTAGAATATTATTTGCTGCAGCATATAAGTGCTCCAGAAAAATATTTATAGTCAAATGTTGCCTGATTTCTTTTTAAAGCTATCCTATTAACATCTCAGGACAAAACATTATGAAGCTGAAATTGCATTGTACCTTCAAGCATATGCCTTTTTATTCAGTAATCCATGATGTACACCTACAATACTTCAAATTACAGGTTTTTGGGTTTTTTTGTTGTTTTTTTTTTTTTTTCTAAATAGTCATGAGCATGGGAAATTGTGTAACAGTTACCTTTTTTCCTGATATGTAACATGTCCCAATTCAATGATGATGATATAATGATGATGCTATAAAGATTATAATCTGTCATGTTTTTGGGTTTGTATTTTTCTTTTTTTTTTTTTTTTTTTTATTCAGCATTTTAATGCAAACTTTTATTTCCAAAATACATATTGTTTAGATGGAAGTTATTGTCAGATTTTCTGCATTTATTTTTATAGTAATATTATAGTGTGACATAACTTCTTGGGTATTATTTTTCCCTTTTCTTTTTGACATTTACATTATATTTCAGATGAGCCTTTTAAGGGAAAAAGACGGATTTATTACCGGGGAAAAGACAATTTAAATTTAACCTGATTTCAGAGAATTTGTTAGAGTTGCAATCCTTGTATTTCAAAGGCTAAGGATATATTTTGTGAAAATTTTCTTTTTAAGACTACTGATTTATGCCTAACTGATTAAAAGCAGAAAATTAAAGATGTTGAAATTTTGTATAGAAAGTATTACTTTTTTTTTCCTTGAATGATATCAGAAAGTGACAAGTTAAACAGTTAATAAAGTTACAATTATCATTATTTTTATTCCTTGTATTTATCATATTCACCTGAATCTGATGTGTTCTGCTAGATTACAGGGTGTTTTAAAAATTTCATGGCATTTTTATCATTAATTATTAGAACTGAATATTCCTGTTTTCTTGCCTATTAGTGGATAATTTTCTATGTCATGGAATTCATTCAGAAACAACCTTCCTTCAACACTTCTTTCAGCCTCTGATCATTAGAAAAATGCTGGTCTGTTTTTTGTTTTGGGGTTTTTTTTGTTGTTTTTTTTTGTTTTTTTTTTTTTTTTTAATAATAAACAGGATTTTTTTTGTACACTTGTCTCCAGAAAATAAATGCTGCCTGTTTTATCTGAGAAGCTNTTTTTTTTTTTTTTGGTTTTTGGTTTTTTTTTTCCTTTAATTCAGATTGACTATCATTTAGTCAACTGATCCTAGAAAATATGAAGAAAACCCTACATATTTCATGATTAGTTCTTTCTGTAGATTTTTTTTAAAGGTATCAGGTACATCAGCGTCACATTAGCTGACTTAACCTATTTTTAAGCCAAACTACAGAAGGACAAATTTAATACTTCTGATGCTCTTAAAACCTAAAACAAACAAGCAAAAAAAAAAAAAAAAATCAAAGATTTTTAATTTTCTAAGAAAGATCCAACTAAAAAAGGTCTTTACATGGGAGAGGAAAGATTGAAATATATTAAGCGATAAGTTTTTGGAAGTAAGACTTATGTAAAGAAATTTTAAAAGCTCTACAAATCCCTCTTGTTCTTTCTCTGTGAAAATAAATGTGGTTATCTGTATATCTGAAAAAAAAAAATCATTAAACAACTATTGCTACATAATTATTGTGCTAGTGGAAGAAAAAAAATACTAGGTAAAAAGCAAATATCTAAACTCATTTACTGATTTGCATCATGAAAAAAGAGAGTGAAATTAGGTTTATTCTTGGTGTTCTAGTGGGACATACTCTTCCCCATTACAATTAATTTGGCTAATAATCAGGTTAAACTAATTTTCTCACCCACAAGAGCAGGTGAAAATCAAAAGTATACTACAGTATGAGAATGTTTTGTGTTTCTTCATTACACATTATAAATACACATCACTCAAATAAAAATTGATGGCACGGTAAAGGATTTTTTCAGTATATATTTGGGTTGAATGTGTAACTCATGAATTAATTATGGAGGTCATTCCAAATATGTGCTGACAATATATCTTGCAGAACAAGAGCATTGATATTGCCAATGTCCAGCTTTCAGAAATCTTGAGTCAGATCACCAAATACTGAAGTCAATTACAACCCCAGAAGTTTACCAAATTTAAAATTAAAAAAAAAAAACAAGCTTGATGTTTTATTTGTTTGTCTTTTCAACTGTGTACCCTGAAGAGTCAGATCCTTGATTTTTTTCTCTACAGCTGTATGATCAATAAGTGCTCCATATTTAAATGAATGTCAAGATAATATTTTAACCACTTGATTGTAAGAATGTGTTTTTAAGAATAAAAATACCCAATCACCTGATCTTTGTCAAAATGATAATCAAATTGTTAGAGCTAGAAATTATGTGATCTAAATGTTAGGGATTTCTACTTTAGTATGTTACACCTTGTAGTTTTCAGCAATTTCATTAAGATAATTTATTTCCTTTCTCTACTTGTAAAGCCTTAATTAGTGAACCCTTGTTTCATTAATTCAGGTGAATTCAGTGGCATCCAAGAGTATCTCTAGATTTGGCAGAGACAAACCTAACCTAATGTCTCTCTGAAAATATTTATTTATCCCAGACATACCATCCTGCTGGTCAAACAGAGGTTTTGGCTCGGTGGCACCCGTGTGTGCGCTCGCTGTTTGTGGGTCTATGGGAGAAGTGTTGATGGATTGCCAGCATCAACACCTCCTGCACGTCAGGGAAGAAAATCATTGCCATTGGGGAAAAAAAAATCTCTGGAAGGTTCAATTTAGACACACCCAGTGACCACGAAACTGGGATCATTTTGGTGACCCCTTGCTGGCTGGAGTAGTCTCACCCATACTCCAGCATCCCCACAAAGGGCAGCTTGGGCACGCTTCCTCTGATCCCATTTCCCTGCCAACACTCTCCTGCTCCTGTGAAACTGAGTGTGGTTCTGTACACCTCATCCCCAGTACTGAGGACATTTCTCTCTGGCTACCTGACCACATGGAAGAGAACATCCTCCATTAGGGAAATGTATTTATTTTACAGGAGGCAGCTTGACTTTAAAAAAGAGTAAATCTCTTCCCCTGGATGTTGTGAACAAGGATGGAGAACTGATGTCTGCAGAGGTGACACGGCAGGGTAAGACACTCACGAATTATGAGGGCAGATGTCAGTTCCAAGTGACATGTTTTCTATAACCTACTGCCTCTCTTTGTTTATCCATCAAATACAATCTATATAGCAACTGCTCATCTATTTAGTACTGGGTAGAGCATAGAAATGCAAGTCAGACCTCAAATTTAGTTTGTCATTTGCCTTCTCAAAAGGAGTTGTGATTTATGTTTATAATAAAGTATTTGAAATGCCATTTAATAGGAAAACAAATGGCAGTTGGGTTCCCATGGGCAAGTAGAGGGGATTGTGAAACTTTGAATTAAGTGGTTCTATCTTATCACACTTTAAGTTACATATTTTTATTCTAATTGTAAAAATTATCTGCCTTGACATATCTTTTCCATTATTTTTGTTAAAGGGTATTCATCAGCGGTGTTAATGATGACACAAAATTTTAATATATGCATTAAACATTTAAGTTTTAATATGTTAACATGACACAGGATGTGAATAATAACAATGTTTTATATATGAAGTGAAAACATATTTTATGTTGGAAATAGTTAGAATGCCTGGCAAGTGACTTATATCCATAACAATTTCATTTAAATATTGCTTTTGCACCCCATCTATCTTAGATGCAATTTTATAGTCCTTTTTAAAAATTCATTTCTGCATGACCTCTTTGAGGCTGCAACTTAGTGCCTCTAGCCTACATATTCAATTGCACTTGTACTTGTTCCCATTCAATTACCTTTCAAAGTGGAGAAACCAGCAAGTGCCCAGATCTGAACTGCATTTACCATTCTGGGACTTTGCAGGAATTACAACTTCTGTGCGGTTACACAGTAATAAGGGTAAAAGGCAAGAGAAAATCCATCAAATTCCTAAAATATGATGGCCTACCAGGTTTGATTTAGATCTTCATAATTTGAGACTTCTTGGAACAGCCATGTAGTTTCTAATATAAGATTATATTCCTTTGAATATCAGAAGATTATGATGCATATATACAACAGCTTTCCTTTTATTTCCTCATATCCTACCTTCTGACTTGTGTCCTAAAAATGTTTGTCCCAATAGCATCAGGGAAAGGGATATCTTTGAAAGGGTACATCATAAAAGGAAATGAAATGTTTCGGTGTTTTAATGCACCTAAGCAGGAAAGTCATTTACAAAAATCTCTGCAGAATTTTCATCCTCTACAGGCCTATTATCATGTGACCAAATTGTGCTGATGGAATGAAATTCCTGCTCTCTGACTTTATACATGGCATAAATTAAGGAGTAGTTTCCATTCATGACAGTGTACGAGCTTAAACAGACCTTGTACCCCAACAAACTTTCAGTTCATTAAGGCTGTGATGTGTATCAAAAAAATTTAAAAAAAAAAGGCAGAGATTTTTTACCTGCATCGAATGCCAGATGAATGTGACAGTGTGATATAATAAGCAAAAGAGAGATAATAGGAAAGTCATAATTTCAGAAATGTAGCTAAAAAGCTAGTACTGAATATGCAAATATTAACATGGAGATGGCAAATATCTTTATCTTTTAAAATACTAGCTATAATAATTTGCTTCTCTGTTATTTGTGTCTGGTATGTAATGTCAAGCACTTAAAATATTTATGGTCATGTTGGTTCTAGTCCAGGTCTTTGATCTTTCCTATTTGTATCTTTTAAATGAAGTTCCTTGTTAATAACCTAGAGCAAATGTATTTTATGCTTTTTTTCTTCTATATGCTACATATATATGTATATATATATAGAACACATTAAGAGCACAAATGGATGGGCTCCAAAATGGTTTCTTTTGAAGAATATGTTTTTTCTCCTTATTTAATTTTTTTATTGCTTGCTATCCTTTTTTTTTTTTAATAAGTTTATGAGGGTCAGAAGAATTGTTCTGCCTCTGCAGACCATTCACCTACAAAGATTCAGCCACTGATGGAAAATTGCAAAATGGAACTACTACCTTTTTCCTGTAGTGAATAATTTATGTTTGGGAATGGTTTCATCACCGAACACTCTTCAAGTCATTAAATTGAACTGAAGAAAATGGGGTGAAGTCATCATCAAGAAGGTCAATTTATGGAAATACTGTTATCTCTTTCACAGTATTATTAATACCTACTGACACCTTCATGTTCGGTGAGGTAAAGCCAATCATTAGGCTATAAGGTATAAGTAAGGTCTCAAGCACATGCTCACAATGAGAACATCATTACTGTAAATGTGATCTGAACGCAGCAAGTATGAGAAGGGAAAGATAGTGAGACAGGAGGAAGAGGCAGCTCTTGATCTTCGAATGTCATAAACATAAAACCTAATTTTGAGCAGGCTGCTGTATTTTTTGCCATGGATCTGCATGGTGCTGTTGTTACTAACTGCATATTGGTATCTACGTGGCAGATCACTTCAATGTCTGAAGAACAGCCACTTTGTAATTTTAGGAAGAATTAAACTTGGCAGAGGGTTAAAGGGAAAGGCTATTTGACTGTCTTTGAAATGTGTGTAATCATAATATTTTTCAATGTTACTTACTAACGTCTAGTTAAAGCACATTGGCACCTGGGAAAAGTTTCCTTCTGTAAATCCTACTGTTTTCAAATTAAATGACTTGCATGTAGATTACAGACATGTTAATCTTTGCAATCTGTCTGTCATGACTTAAGGTTCAGATAAGGTTACTTTCTTACCAGGATTTTTGGCACTGGTAATCAGAAAGAGTGCAAGTTTAAGAATTTTCTTAGCTAAAAATCCTATTCTATTGCATGAGTTTAAGATGATGTAACACTTCAGTGGCAAGGTTATACACACTACCTTTAGAAATAACTCTGAAAATCCTACATTCAAAAAAAAAAAAACAAGCAAACAAAAAAATTATAGCATTACACCTGTGTATCATAATATTTAAATTAAACATAGAATTGATGCACACACCATGTTTTATGAGCTTAATAGGTAGCCAGTCCTGCAAAATTTGATTTGCAACTTTTGCAAATCTACTGATAATACGTGCATTTATCCAGGAAGAAACATAACAATTTGCAATCCTGAACACAGTATTCCCTCTTGTAACCAATACAAATAACATATTTTATTTCAAAGGGATATAAACTCTCCCTACATTTTCTGACACAATTAAAAATAGTTTATCCAGATTTTATTTGTTTGTTTGTTTTAATGAAGTCTTCCACACTGGAATGTAAATCCCAAAGGGACTATTAGCAATTGACATGATCAACATGAATTTCTGAATGTACTGAATCTTTTCTATAAATATGAGTTTAAAAAGTAAATATGGATTTCAGGTAATTTAGGAATCTTATTTTCTAAGGGCTTTAGCAGTAGCATCATAGAAATGCAGGAATGAAAATCATCTTTGAAACTCAATTCTCCCTGCTTTGAGAGATTGTCAGATATTCTCAGACCATCTGATTTTTGCCTAATCTGTTCACAGAAGTCTTCAATTATGAAGTAAAAAAGCTCCCTAGGCAGCCTCTTTCAGTCCTTAAAAGTCTTTGCAGATGGAAAGTTTTTGGGTTTTTTTTGTTTAGTTTTGGGGGTTTTTTTGGGGGGATGGGGGTGGGGTTTTTTGTTTGTGGGTTTTTTTATGTCTAATTTAATCCAATCTAATCTTTTTCTCCCTTTTGAAAATTTAAGGCTGAGATTTTTTTTTTACATGGGTGAACACAGAGTGTAACTGATGACTGTGCTCATTATAGAATCCTTCTACGTATTAGATGATTACTGACTTGTTCCTCACTCTTTTCAAAACTAAACAAGCCTATTTCTTTCAACATTCTGTCACATTTTTAAATGTCTTAGCAGTGTTTATGCTCTTGGCCTGCATTCTAGTTAGACTGCATCTTTTCTTAAAATGTCTTGCTCAAAGTCTGACTCCATATTTTAGCTGAAGTCCTGTTACTGCTGCACAGGACAAAATAAAGACCTCCATCTCTAATTTATAGCATGCCACCCAGCACACTCCAGAATGACACTGGTCTTTTAACTCGATACAATGTTCAAACATATTAAGATGTTTTAATTCCTCATTGCTGCCAGATATTTTTCTGTTCAGCCATTTCACAATTTCTGCTTGTTTTCTTCCTTCCCAAGCATAGCATTCCTTAGAATTTAATATTGTTGGTTTTGGAGTATTTCAGTAACATTTTTAGGATGGCTTTGAGTACTAATCTTGTCCTCCCAAGTGCTTGCAATCCCTCCTAGAAAGATGCCATCTCCCAGTTTTATATGTACTCCATAATTAATTGTCCAAGTCAGTAATGTGACTGTTCAATAGATTGGACCCAGCACAAATTTGTTGTATGAGTTTTACAGCAAACTGCTAAAACTGACAAATTTTAGAGTTTATTTTGTTTGGAATCCTCCACTCAATTCATTTGTCCTATCTACCTCAATATAAGAAGGTTTGTATTCTTATTCCTTTCCAAAAGTCAGCATCCATAAGTAGCTGTGTCAGAAGAAGAAATGTCTTTCATAAATTGCACATAGAAACAATAATAGTGCCATTGCTTTTTTTTTTGTTGTTGTTGTTTGTTTGGGGTTTTTTTGGTTTTTTTAAGTTTTTCTTTAGTTCCTTACAGGAGAAAAATGCTAACTATGTAAGTTCTTTGTCATGTTCTCTTTGACCAGATTTATGACACACCTTTGCAGAGACTTGGAAATAACTTTTGCATTTACCACTAAAATTATAGCTCATGATCTATAATTTCCTACAGCATTTCAATATGAACCGGTAAAACTGTTACTAGCAGAGTTTCTATATACTGAACAAAATGTTCTTGTCTTACATATAGCATACAGTAATTTTAAAAAATGAGAGTGTAGATGTATGCATGACACTTGTTTTGCACTTGGGATTTGCATTCAGAGAAACACATAAGATTGCTGACTCATAAAGTAGATTAATTTGGAGGGCCACTACTTAATAATTTCCCCCACTAATTTCCCCACATTGCCACTAGTAAAACTGTACAGGAATAATGCACCTCATTTGTTGAGGTGTTTTTGTAAATATTACTGACTGGCTGTCTCTCTGGGTGCTCAAATGCCTTTTCATATCTGGCCCCTAATAAATAATGAAATGTAGACATTGCCCTCAGCTTACCAGTTTTGCTTTAGCATTGCCTGCATCCTGCCTGTCAACTGGATTTAGCATATTTGCATAATTATGTTTCATTCATTCACTACTGGATTTTTTTAAAGAAGAAAGGGAAAAGCAAACCAAACAAGGAAGCAGGGAACAGCCTATCTTCATGAGGCATTTAAATGCCTCCTGCTAGGCATGTTTGAGCAGATCCTATTTATGCATTTAGTTTGAAAAAAAAAAGTAAAACATTTAAGGTAATTA
>VWZN01019696.1:246857-284414 GCA_013396955.1 Regulus satrapa | reverse complement strand
CTTTGCTTCTGCTAACTTGAAGATCAGCAGCTGGGAAAAAGATCTTAATAATTTCTGCAGGAACAGGATTATTTCTGTCATTGAAAATTGGGTGATTCCAATGTTCAATCAAGCAAAGGTTAAGTATAACTTTGCAGGGATGTACTCTGGAAACACACAAGAAAAAGAGAGTAGGTTTGCACAGAAGTGGAAGAAAGATTACAAAGGNAACCTTCCTGATGGGAATAACTATCCATGCAAGCATCTTCTCAATGAATTTTTTAAAATCTTGACTGACACATGAAATCTAGCAGCTTCGCTTGGCAATGTATTCTGGTGTTTCATTACTTGTATCACTAGAAATTTTTTACCTGAAATCTAAACCTAAATTGTTCTTACTTGAAATAAATTTTTTCCTTTATCTTTACTGGACATGAAAAGATGTTTTTCACTCCCTTATAAGTAGCCAGACTCTTATCATTTTCTTCCTGTTTTCTTTGGTTGTTTTGTTGCTTTTCTCTGCCACTGGCAGAATGAGAATGTTTCCTTACATCCCATGTGCTCTGAGATCCTCACAATTCTCATTGCTTCTTCCTGGCCTCCCTTCATCTGATCTGAATCTTTCCCTGCCTGAGAGGCTGGAGTATGTTCCTATATCCTGTGGCCTCTAGGTGGAAAAGGAAAGATATGGCTTCTTACATATCTGTGATTTAAACCTGAAAAATGGGAGTGATTTCTTTAAAAGTGATAATTTCTGTCCTCACAGGAATGTGATATGCACTGTTTCATTGACATAAGGTGTGCTTTTCTTTGACCGCTTGTTTGCTATGTATATATATGTCATTGTTTAACTAAAATTTTCATTGAATATTAAGAAATAGCCCTGATTTAACTAAAAATTTCATTGAGTATTAAGAAATAGACGTGACATTTTCAGCAATGACAAGTTGGTTCAAAATCCAGCTAGTCACCACTCTCCATATTAAATGCAGCAATAAATTAATACTTTTATATGCTCCAAATAAACCAGCAAGAAAAAATGCTGAATATGAAACTGAGATCAAATCCCTTTGGAGAAATTTGTATTTGGTGCTTTAGGATTTCTAGGACTGTCATGTCTCATTGTTGAGCTGTTTCTGACACTAAGTATTAAAGCAAATTTATCTTCTGAAACATAGTAGGGGAAAAATGGTTTTGTAGAATTTCATGGGGCACAGTGTCTGTTAATCAACATGAAATACATTGCATTTACCAGTAAGAAATTAGAAATTAATTTATGCATATTTCTTTTTTTTTTTAATTGCCCCTCTTGGAAGCTCATTATGTTTATGAAAGTTGAGCAGTTCTTTCTGGCTCACACACATCACTACCCATTACACAGAGCAAGCAAGAATAGGTGCAAAATAGGTTCAAATGAGGTTCACCACACATACTGGAGGTAAAGATTCTCCTGCTATGAATTAGCTAATAATGTATTTGACAATACAGAGAGCTAAATGAATGTCTCATGTCTAACAAACAGCTGCATTTGCACTCCTACAGATAATCGGTGAGCACTCAACCACAATGAATTTATTGAAGGAGGCTGATAGTTCTTTACCGTAAGACTAAGTCAGAACATATTAATGTAACACACAGCCATACATGTGCCCCCAAAAATATGGGACACATGTGCCAACCATCCAGCCATGCTGATCTTTGGTACTCTGTCACCTTGCTCACAGTGGATTACTGCTGACAAGTTGTAAGTCCAGATTGGCTGGATTCTGCTACGGGATCTGATCCTTTGTGATGCTGGATATTGCTTTAAGTGATACAGACTGCAAGTCAGCACTTCATGGAAAATGTTCAGGAAATTGCAGAAATAAGTCCAGGGGCTGCCACCCCCTGAGACAAGACAGGGAAAGCAAGAAGTTACTCAGAATGATCCCCAACTCTGTGTTCTGATTTTCTCTATTTGCTCGTCATCAAAAAATACAACCAAAAGGATGCAAAAACTGTAATTAATGGCCAAGAAATGTGTGGACCTCCTTCTGCAGTTCTAAGCATGTGGTTGTTGTGGCAAAATTTAAGAAGACAGCCTTTTTGGGGTTGTTTTTTGTTTTCTCTTTGTACGAACTGGACCCAAGCTCTGCAGGCTCCAGGGTTCTATTGTTCATTTTATTAGTCTTTCCCAAGAAATGTAGTTTTAACCATTGAGGAGAGAGAGGCAAATTGTTCTGTTTCTCCAGAGAAGCCAACTACATTATGATTATGAAAAAACCTGAGAGGTCTGAAAAGCTCTTATTTTTTATCTTTCCTTTTTAACAGCTAGGTCTACAACTCCCAAGTTAATGTTTCTGTAGGCAGGCATGCATGCACACCACACACCTGACTATTCACAAAACTCTTGTCCACAGTTGGCAAAATAGCTTATTTCTATCAGCTTGGTTTTTGGAACTCACTTTTTCATGTATACAGAACAGTTAAGAATCTCCAGGGCAAGACTGGAGTCCCAGTTGCTTTTTATCTGGATGTGGGAAGAGGGAGAAAATGCCAGGCTCTTGGGCTTGTGCCCAGTTGTCCCAGAAGACCAAAGCTTAAGCTCAGGAGTTAAAATATGAAGCAACCAGAATACTTCATATATGGATGCTTGGTGTGGGAACATTTTTGGGAAGTTCAAGAGCAGGTTAAATAGTCCATTTTTATGGACTATAGGCAGATACATTTTTTTCAGCTACTTACCTACAAAAGTAAGGTAGCTGCCTTTTGTCTTCCAGACTACTGGTAAACTAATATTTGTTTTGGTCTTTCATGTTTTTGCTGTATTTCATCAACTGGAGGCAATTTGCACAGCTTTCCTCATGTCTAGGTAAGGTAAGAAAATAGCCAATAAAGTTGTAAAAATCTAGGAATGAATGAGCAGAAGGCAGTAGCAATTCTAGCTGGGATTATTTATTTACTTGTGAATCAGCTGTATTGTAAGATGGGAGGGCAGGAAGAGAAGCAAAGAGAACTTGCTTGCTATGATTGGCCAAGATCACAAAAAAAAGAGATATATTTTCTAAGGGATACCACTTGGGAAGGCATAGGAAAAGTATTATGTGGCTTGGATTCAGAGAATTTGGTAATGAAAAGTGTTTTCATAGGTCACTTGTTCAGCTTGTCTGAATGGAATTTTTTTGCAAAGGATATAGTCTTGTGCACCTAAACGGAGTCTGTGGACAAGCCAACTCTTCCTGTCTGCACAAAAAAAGTACTACAGCTTCTAAACTGGGTTTTCTGAAATTCATTAGGCTTTGTTTGCTGCCTTTAATAACTACTATATGAGACACAAAACAGATGCAGACAATTGCTAGAAAAGCAATGATCAATATAGCCATTTTGCTTGGCAAACCCAAGCAGGGTGAATTAGAGATGGACTGGACAGTAATATGGGAAATAATGGAATGCCGTTACATAAATCACGAGCAATGCCTGATCTCAGCTGTGGTATATGGTCATGTACTTCAAAAGGATATTGCAGGATTAAAGAATATTTAAGAAAGAGGATCATGATAAACGGGCCTCAGGTAATTCAATCATCTAATGAGGAAATAAATTTTCCCCTTTAAAATTAGACAAGGGAACGTAGTGTATATTCATAAGAAAGGCTGGGAGGAGTTAACGTGTCTCACAGTGCAAAGAGATGGAAGGCCCTTGTTGAACTGCAAGATAAAAGTGTACCTCAGATTGAAATGTGCCTAGGCAATGAGGCCCGGAAGACATGGAATGTGAAGAGGAAATTTCTCTGAACAGTAATAAAAATATGCAAAACTATTTCACTTTTCTTCTGAAAGGCAGATCAAACCACACAGATCTGGGTGTGAACATTCAATTCTAACTTAGAAATCAAGATGAGAACTACTTCCATGCCAGATAGCCAGAGAGCAGGTGCTACAGTAGTTGAGCCATAGGCCTAGTCTGATATTGTCTGGCACTTCATCCTTTTCCAAAGAACACTCTCACTGAGGACAGAGATTTAGCCTTGCATCAGAAAACATTGTTGCCAGCACCAAGGAATGAAAGGGAACTGGCCAGCATCAGTGTTGGAGACTGATGAGGCCACTGAACATCACAACCGTCAGGAACCTCCAAAAGAATAGCCAAGTTTTGGTTTTTTGCAAAATCTGGAGAGTGTAATGGCCTTTCAAGCTGAGGCTCTGCTTCTGGAAAGAACTGTGCAATGTGGTAGCCTGTGATGGCATGAACATAATGAATTCCAGAGTCCTGGACGCAGCCATTTCCATTTGTTACTGCATTCACATGCCCACACATAATAGTTTGTTCCTGACTGCTACAGCTCCAAACAAAGCCCAATTTAATATTAAAGCATGATGTCAAAACTGCCCAACTCCTCTAAAGAGGCAGCCATTGAAAGGCTGCTGTTATTTCAATGTTAATGGAGCATAAGAATTCAAGTACAAGCCATTGTTTTGGATATGGTTACTTACAAATACATAGTGAGATGTCATGCCTTAAAATTCAAAGCTTTTGTTTAAGTAGAACAGCAAAACTAGGGTAGAAGGAAAAACTGATGCAGAGACCACAATTACATACTGGGGCGCTGGCTGAGCCAAAAATACACCTGTCTCAACATTCAGTCCAATCTCCCTGCACTGGGCTGTCTACCAACTATTCATAGCAAATCAAATTTTAGCCAGAAAAAGGCTGTAAAAGGACTCGTGTGTATGTGTGTTAGTGGAATATTACTACAAACAGCATTTACAAAAATAAACCATAAAAACATACTTTGAGCTACTGTAGTTGATTTTTTCAGGGTCAGAAAAAAAGAACTTCCCGTGCTGATTGCTAAAAAGGAGGGCATATGCCCCCTAATACCTTTAAATCTTATTTCTTGTGAAAAGGAGCTCTTACTATTTTTGTTTCTAATCTAGGCCAAGTTCTGAAATCCTTGTAAAAACCAAGGGCTTAATAATGAAACAAAAAATAACTGGTAGCTTTATTTTTATATCAAAAGGAGATAAGGATTAAAAATACTAACGGTGTCTAACTGAGTATATTCCAGTCTGTTTCCCCATGGAGAAAAAAAAAAAAAAAAGTTTTTAAAGATTAGGAACAAGACTGTATTGCTTGGCACATGAGGACCTATGACCTTGACCACGGTCATGACATTCTGGCTGAGCTCCAGCTGTCCTCAGAGAGTGCCTGGCTTCAGCAGAACATGCAGAATACGATTGGTCATTGACACAATTTAACCAGTCACTTCTTATTAGCAATTGTCTTTCATTAGAACCATATAAAACACGAAGAGATGCTTTCATCACTATGTCCTGAATTCACATTCTATCTGTTCATCTATTTTCCCCCAGGTTATTTCTCCCATACTTCTACACTAAAGGAGGAACTCCAAAGTTGCTCCAAGTTTTGTGGGCTGTATTTTAATTTTTTTTAACCAAAAATAGGCTTTCAGTTCTGTATAAAAATTTGCTAAGATACCAAGTATTTGGCAGATAAGACTTCTTCACATTTTTAAAATTATTGGTAATTCCCATTGAGTTATCATATGAAGTCCCCCTTATATATGGGTAATGCTAGTTGGCAGAGTCATTTAAGAGGTACCTTTTATTTACTCTGAAAAAGTGCATTGCATTCCCTACAGATCCTTATAAATGAACTTTAGAAACTTTTAAATTAATAACATTCAAAGCAGGTCTTCGCTATATCCTGATTTTTTTCTGTAAAATACCCACATTACATCATTCCATTAAGAAATTGCTAAGAAATCACATGTACAGACAAAATCGCCTTTCATGTATTTAAAATAAAAAAGCTTGGAATCCCTATTTGTGATAATCACTTGAGATTTTTGGTCTTGATATCATACTGAATTATGTCATCATCTTGGAAAGCCCATTTGGGGAATCCTTCTTGAAGGATACCTTATTTAAATACACGGACAGAGATACATACACATACATGTCCTGTTGCAATATTTCATTCATATTAATGGAGGTGGCACTTCAATAAAAAACATTAAAAATATGTTCACTTTCACTGCATCCCCTGTATTTATTCCCCACCATTAAAAGGTGTGAGATGGATGGTAAAATGGATTTGAAAATCTGCTATTTCTCCTCAATATTGTAGTCTCAGAGCCCATTATCAGTTCCAGAAGATGAGCTAGGCTGAAGACAGATATTTTCTAATGGTCAAGAGTCAACGGCTCATTAGAGAGAAAACCATGAAGACAACAGACATACTTTTCTGCACATAATACCCTCTAGTCTTTCTACCTTTTCTGGACTTGAAGCAAGCTTAACCACCAACGTTTGTATAGTTTGCTCCCTAATGCTGGGAACTTTTTCTGAATACCTTCTGCTCATGTATTCCAAAAGAAGATGGTACATATATCAGCTATTAATGAGATATTTGCTAGTATTTTGCCGCCTATGCCCTTCATCTCCTAAATTCATGCATCAATCCCACTGGGTTTGGGGTCAGTGATATTTTCATGCATGTCTCCTGCTTCTTACTGCTGACACTTCATTACCCTCCACAGTGTCATTGTAGAGCTTCATTTCTGCACTTTCATTGCTTGAGGTTGTGACAACGTTATGGTACAGGACACGTACCAGGGAAAATGCAAACCAATTGGCTTCTAGTAGGGTCGAGAAGAGCCTCTCATTAGAGCTGGGCTGCCTGCAGTGAAGTGGTGCCAAGCCCTCTGCCCCACCAACTGTATTTGTACTGGAATACTGTGAAAAACTATCTTCAGCAAAGAATAAAGTGGGTCGGACCCACTCCAGAAGGCAGTTTTTGATACCACAGAGTGTTCCAGGGGTGACTGGAATTAGTGCTTGTGCACTTTATCAGCTCCAGGAAGAAAGTTTGTTCCCTTTTTTGCAAGCACTTCTGTATTTGCATGCAAGAGAGCTGGCCCGAAAGCGTTCACCTGACACCATTGATGCAATGCACTGTAGATTTCAGATATGCTCCCATTTAGACTCCTCTGAAATGCACAGGGATTTTTCTCCATTTGTGGTCAGGATAACTGGCCTAGCCTCTGCAACCTTCTCAATTACCCCTAGAAGAGAGGAATGGCTAAAACAATCTTCCACTGGGTGG
Source organism: Regulus satrapa (assembly GCA_013396955.1). NCBI lineage: Eukaryota > Metazoa > Chordata > Aves > Passeriformes > Regulidae > Regulus > Regulus satrapa. Next base: position 277,328 of record VWZN01019696.1, on the reverse strand, counting down.
CTTGAGGGGAAAATTTGTGGATACTAAGATAGTAGAAGGTGAAGCAGGTAAACCTCTGAGGAATGGATTCCAGGCTCTGCTTATCTGACAGCTGTTTTCACTGGCATATCCTCTAACACTGAAACAGAAACAATGTTCCTGAAAAGGCCATCATTCCAAATAGTTTTATGCACCATCCTTCATTCATTCTGATGATGAAATGGAAAAGACAAGGCCTGGGTTAATTAGTTTAATTTCTGAATATGGTTAGAAGATGTAGAGCAGAAGAGCAAATGCAGGCCTTGTCTGGTGGTACATTAATTTTGCTGGATTAAGATTTCCAGTAGAAACAGAAAAAAATCTGGTTATCCAAATTCCCTCTGGTTTCCATGATCAATGGCTTATTTTAACAAAGTTTTACACAGAGTGTTACACAGTGGAGGTATATATGATGCAATAAACTGCAAGATGGGAGACACAAAAAAGTAGGTGAATTTGGTCTCCAATGCTTAAATATTCATCCCATATCCAGACACACTGCATTAGGGTGATAATACTGAAAGAGTCAGAACTACATACAATTCTGGATTTAAAATTTTATGAAGTTTGGCAACAGTCAGCTTTTAAATTGCAAGTTTTTAGATTTAGGGGAAGGTTATTTTGATCCTGGCCTAGGTCTAGTATCAGACAAAATTCAAAACTTGAAGATTTAAGACTTCAAGCTTTGATCCATCCATTGCGATAACAGCCTAACACTTGTCCCTGAAGTGGCACTTGGAAAAGGTCCTACTATTCAGTGGAAAACATTCAGATCAAAACATCATAGATATGAAATTTGGAAAAGCGTGATATAACTTTAAACAAGTACACTTTTCTATTCTTTAGCATTTCACTGTTCACTAGCAGCACTTTCTCAAACCTGTACATTTGCTATGAACATGCATTGCATAAAAGCATATTAAGATGATAAAAAAACAACTATGAAATAAGATAATGCTTGCTTTATGGGCTTGCTTGTATACCTACTTAGTGATACTAGCTAGTTAGCTGCTTTAAAAAACAACACAAAAAACCAGCTACTTGTTCAGTGACTGCAGAATATATTAGGACACCCTTTCATATTAAGGATGACTCTTCTTGCTTCCTGCCTCCTCACAGAAGGATGACTTTGCCTCCTAGTAAAGGCAATTGCGAAACCCCTGCTAGGATGACTATGATTTACATTGAATCCTAAATGTTGAGTAGAAGCTCTTTGATCCCTTTTTGCAAATTTTGGTCAAAGCTGCCAGGCACTGACATACCTGTCTGTGGGATTCCAATGTTTTTGATGTTTATAGTCTGTGCATTGTGCTTTGATTTATGGAAGCTTAACTAAGACAGCCACAGTCTGCCAGGAACTGCAAGTTTCTGGTTAAAATATGTATCTCATGACACGTAAACGCTTTCTGCGGAAAATGCTTTGATTCTTTTGTGTTTTCTGAAGTGTCATCAACAGGTCTGAAAACTTGGCTGGAGTTCAGGGACTGTAATGAAAACTTCATCACAGCACCAACTGTCACACAAGCTGAGACAGCATTTGGGACAAATAAACAAAGGATCCTTAACCTGACCTCCACCTCTTCTGCTCATGCACATGTGTTGTAATGCCTCACGCTAATTGTGGGAAAACCAAAGAGGCTTGGAATAGGGAAGAGTCCACCTGAAACCTGAACAGACTTTAGAAGGGGTCCTTTAAGGAAAGTTACTTGTTCCTGGCAGCATAGTGATCCAATGCCGAGCAGTTAAACCAGCCAGGTGGTCACCCTGGGCTCCCTGTGTAGTCAGCAGGCCAGTGGAAGAGAGTGGCTCTTACTCATGGAAGAGCAGAAGGCAAATTTTATTTGCATCACATTATTATGTACCACAATCATATTAGCACATTGCACAATACGAGCCCAGTGGCATTATTAGTACATTAGAATTATATCCGTATACCAATGGCACAGCCTCTTTTCCACTCTGACCACTGGGGGTACCAGGGGTAACCTGATCCTCATGAGATGCCCGCATTTGTGGTATAAGAACAACCAAGTGTGGTACGTGCTAAAAACAGTGACCTGGCAGATGGATGGCCCTTTTCAAAGCATGTGTTATTGTACAGGTAGGCCTGTGGCAAGTGGCAACCGTAGCTCAGAGTATATCCCGAGCTACACTTTGCCACTGGAGATTAAATACCATTTAATCCTATCTGCCATTTCTACGGGTTTCAAGGCTAGATAGTTGGTTCCCAGATCCCTATAAACATGCCGAGTGTCTCTCCAGTGGAAACAACCAGCTCAGGACCACGGCAGCCCTGCCATGTACGACGGGCTGGGAGCTGGGCTGCGCTCACTTCTTCCCAGGACAATAGCACTGTTTTCCTTCCTTTCATGCTGCAAAACAGATTCAGCCTGGTTGCATTAAATTCTTACGTTAATGTTCCATTAATTAGCTTCCCTTTCTTTATACTTGTTCTTCATTGTTCTGCTTTTACTTTGTTTCACTCCCCGTACAATTAAAATGTTTAACACTGTTCCTTCCTGCGGTCAGGACACATTCGCTTACGTCCGTGTCGCGCCCACCCCGGGCTGAGGCCAAATGGTAGCAATTAGAGCCGGGAACCACGTTGTCCGTGCGCCGCCCTCCTCGCCTCCCCCCAGCAGCCCTAACCTTTGCCGGGCCCCGCGGCCAGGCAGAAGGGCTCGGGGCCTTTCTGCTGAAACAAAGGGGCGATGTATTTATTTGTTTTGCTACCGTCCGCGCGTACGGACAGGGCTGTGCCCCCACAGCCCCACCTCCGCCCCGCTGAGGGGGCCGCTGCCGCCGCCGCCCGGTAGGTGGCGCCTCAACACCGCCCACCTGCGCGGGCCCGGCCCGACCCGGCCCGGCCTGCTCCGGAGGACGGAATGAAATAAAACATTAAAATGATGAAGCGGATGAGCAAGGCTGCCGGCCTCTCCCCCTGCGCGATCTCTTGTGAGAGAGCGGAGCGGCAGGATGGGCCTGCAGCCCGACTGCCGGCGTGAGGACAGCAGCGCCACGGCCCGGCTTGCCCGGCTATCCGCCCCAATGTGCTTTTTGGCTTAAGGAAGAGCTATAGAGAAATGTGAATTAAAACCGCTTTACTCTCGGGTCAGCGGGTCCTGACACAGCCTACTGCAGTGGGTGCCCGGGCGCTAGAGGCTTTCACATCCCCTGAGATCGCACGGTGGATGCAGCCGGGCTATGTTGGCACAAAACTGCGTCAATGGAAAGGTGAAGGAAATTCACCTTTTGGGAATGAAAAACTGCTGTAACAGGAGAGGCTTCTGAGCTCTGGGTCGCCACGTGAAGCAGGGAAGAGTTAGCAGGTCGAGTCAATGTGAGTCCCTTGCACCCTCTCCCCAGTGCTCCCGACTCCGCTTCCCGACTCCTCGTCCCATGCCCCGCAGTGCCTGCCTTTCACACAGGTCGTATCAGTCCCTCCGAGTGCCAGTCAGGGCTGCTGCCTCCATTCAAGAAGCCAGGACCTCGTGTCTCCTACTTTTTTTTTTTTTTTTTTTTTTTTTTTTTTTTTTTTTTTTTTTTTTTTTTTTTTTTCCTGACTATAAAAAGGAGCTACTGATGTTTTGCCTTCCCTGTAGTCAAACCCATTTAATAGTGTAGGACAGCCTTCTGCCATGGTGATGAGAAAAGTAAGGGAAGGAAGCTATGTATTTTTAAATAGCTCATTTTCTTCTTTGGGCGTGTTTGTTTTTAATTAAGCGCAGAAGTTCATAAAAACGCACTGATAAAAATCAAGAGATTTATTTAGGGGGTTCTTTGTTAGCCCGTATCAGTTTATACTGTATCTGCACGGTGAAGTAGTCAGCTGCAAGATTTGTGAGGGATTTAAATCCATGTTTGGGAAGCCGGCAGGAAGGAAGGGAAACAGTCAAGGTGTTTCGGTGTTTTTTAAATTACATTTGACAAGAGTCACTGTGCTCTTCAAAGAATTTGCAGCTCAGTGTCAAATAATACTGTTTTGGTTCACTTCTCCTTGAAAATCCTCTCCTGCAAGCAATGCAAGCTGTTGTCCTAAAATGATAGAATATTTCTGGAAAGAGAAAAGTGTTTCTGTTGTGACATCTATGCTTCCACTTTTGCATATTTTTACCATAAGCAGCTAGGATGTTGGGAGGAGAGGGTGTTTATATCCCATCTTAGTTACTAGAATATTGACATCTCTTGCTTCATTGATTTTTTATTACAGTCCCAAGGTTAGAAATAATGATTGTCAGTGACAGCTTCTTTGCTGCTTGCTTCAGCTTTAAGTGGTAATTTCAAGCACATTTTATTTCAGATTATTTCTCCCCATCTATATAAACTCCCCGCCTTTCTGTCTGCAACAGGAATAAGTAGTTTGTAAAAGGCCAGCTCTTGAAAAGTTCAGGGCTGCAACATGCCGGCTTTAAAAGATAACACCAAAACCAAGCTGCCTTTGTCACTACTACCGCTGCTGTCTTGGCATCTGTCGACAAAAGAGCCGCTCCAATCTGGGGAATCCCTGCTGGGGTGAGATATGGCCACGTCTCCAGCAACGGACCGGGCGACACCAGTGCCAGAACGCTGCGACCATCTGATGCAAGTCGCTCCTAATGAAAGTCCAGCATGGGGCTAAATGAGTTTCCTCCACTGCTGGGTGAGGGGCTAATGATAAAAGCCCTCCTTGGGCTCGCCGCTGCTGTCAGTAGCTTTGTCAGGGCATATGGCCGCTCGCTCACTGCAGCTCGTGGGAGGTTTCCTCTCACCGTGTTACCTCTGGATTTGGCCGGCGGGCTCGGCCGAGGCTCCTCTTGCCTGCTGCCCGAGCCGTGTGCCGGGAGCGTGGGCGCCGGCCGCGGCTGAGGGGCGGGGGCTGGAGGGGCGCTGTCAGCTTGGCACCCGGCTGACTTGCTGCTGCTGCTGCTGCTGCTGCTGCTGCGGCTGGAGAAGCTCGGCTCACACGAATTCTGTACCGGTGTGCTGCAGAAAAGGTTAAATTTTGCTAGTTAGTGAGGTTAGCCGTGCTCCCTCACATGCTGGCACTTGCTGCCCCCCAGTCGTGTGGGCTGAGGCATTCTGCATTTTCAGTCACAGCATTCACGGGGTTGTAGAAGTAACAATAGTAATAGGAATAGTAATAGTAATAGTAATAGTAATAGTAATAGTAATAGTAATAGTAATAATAATGTAGAGTAATAATAATAAAGAAAAAAGGAAGAAGGAGAAGGTAAAGTAAATGGGACAGTTGTAGTCGCAAAGTCCCTAGGCAACTCGCAAAATGTAATTTAAAATAATAAGAGGAAGAAAGTAGATTCTATTTTCTAGCAGTAGACCTTTCATTAGAGAAACCAGTGAGAAATTTGGCAAAGTAGATTTAAAAAGCCCAAAAAGACAAATGGACACATACAGGCAAACACACACACACACACACAAAACCAAAAAAAAACCCCAAAAAACCAGAGATCCTGTATGGAAAGTGTGATGAGTAAAAAAAAAAAAAAAAAAAAATAAAAAACCACCACTGTAGGGGTAGGAACTTGATGGCTCACATTCTTATAGCAGTTTCTTTCACCTCAACTTTTTGTAGTTGATGTTAAATGTGAGACCTGTAATTTATTTTTTTTCAAACATAGCAGCAGCAGCAGCATGTTCTCTGCACCTGTTGGTTTTATGATTTGCTTCTCACAACAATTCCTTTGCTGTTGAGACATGATTTGAATGACAGGCACTGCTGAATCAGCTTGTAAATAGAAATGGAGGTGGGTTCAATGCATTTTCCAAAATAACCTCCCTCTTCACGCCTTGTGTGACTTGCCCCTTGCAAGGCATATTTTATTCCTCTTCATCTCTTGCCATTCAATTTCTCTGCCCTGTTTTAATATTCTTTCTATCTCTCACCATTATTTTCACATTCTTGTGTTGTTCTCTTCGCACTACACTCCCCTGGGTTCACTCCTCAACAAGATATCAACAATTCAGATAACAGAGAGGCATTAGCAGAAGCATTCATAAGTGAAATGTTTAGTTAAAGCATAATAACCCTGCCCTTGAGATACACTCATGGCAGGTCAAAACCATATAAGGCTTTTCTTAGAGACCTTCAATTACAGGATAGTCACTGCTCCTGACTGACCACACTAACTCCATGGTGCCCTGGGATTAATAATTCCCCAATACTGAGTTTGACTGTTTTTTTGCCTCTAAGGACACAAAGCAGCTCAATGGAAGACCATAATCTGAAGCATTATGAGAAACAAAACAAAACAAAATCCACAGTCCAACAAAACAAAACACAGCCTTACAACTGCAATCACTGTCCATTTTCTGTGAGTTAGAAACTCCACTCAGTAAAGTCCTGAGTCAGGATTTTGGAATGCTTTTGGGATTTGTCAAGGATGTACTTGTTTAAACGTGTATGGCACACTCTGTCTGTGGATCTCAAAGCACCTTGGGCCTGTTTATCATTTAGATTCTTAAGACCCCTGGCTGGGTAGGTTATGTCAAAGACTGGGAAACTTTGGCATTGAGGCTGTGGTCTTTAGGAAGTTTATTACTGTAAGATCCCTTCCAAGATCTGCACCTAGATGCTTGAGGCACTATTGAAAAAGTGGTTTACGTGCCTTAGCAGATTTGCCCTGTTTCATAAGCTTCTCGCTGGCATTACTGTCAATCTTGAAAGCCAGTGGGAGTTCTGTATGGGTCAGGGAGGTCACACAAAGGTCCATTTAATTGTATCAGATCGAAGCAAAGTACAGATGGAAGCCTTCTGCATTTTTCTGGCACATGTTCCACATGCCTTTTAAAACTAAATCTTTGGATTTAATCAACACAGTCATTAGCTTCATTTGGGCTTCAGATGATTCTTCTGTTGGTGGTATTATCTAAATGAATAATTTTTTTAAAGGAATTAGCTATTATTTAAAATATGTTGTTGAGAATCACATGAGAAGCTCCATCAAGTACCTAAAGCATTATGTTCCATTTGTCATATTGGTGTGATAAGGTATTCAAGAAATTAATTTTGCAACTTAACTGAAATAAAAAGGAATTCTATGTGAAAGCTTTTTTTTTTTTTCCTGTTTTGCTGTTGGTAGAGATCCACAAGTACCCAGTACAAACTTAAGATATGCTGTGAGTGGCTTTCACTCTCTCTTGGAAGCTATGGGAGAAACAACTGAGGGGCTCTGCATCCTGTGAGAGATTCTCAGAGCGGGCAGGCCCCAAACAGTCTCTGCTTGCGTGAGGGCAACCCTGACCACTACTGAAGTGTGTGCAAGCCCAGCTGATGTTGTGGGAGTTCCCGGGATGTCTGCTGCTCCTTTCGTTCCAGTCCTGTGTTTGCTGTGCCTATCACACAGCACTGCCTCCCCGAAGGCTCCAGGTGTCCTGGTGCAGGGTGCATCCAGTGGAGGAGTCTGTCTCCAGCTCCTGCTCAGGAAAAGCTGTTTGTCAGCCTGAACCGTCTGACAGAACACACTGCTTACACAAACTGAGTATTTGAAAGATGCTTGCAGAAAGGGCAGGGAGACTTTTCGAGTAAGCTTGGCCTGTTAGAGGTAATTTATATAAAGACTGTAGGGCAATTAACTTCTTGACAATTGTTTTTTCTTGATGTGCACTACATAAACAACGTTACCTGAATGCAGGAAAAGGAAAGTGATTGTCACTGCATATAATAAAAATGCCCTAAAAGGAGTTACGTGATTTGCCCCATTCACCTAAAATCTCAGGTTTCTTTATGGAAAAGGCTTCCCAAAATACTCTTCACTTTTTCCACTCAAGAAAGTTTCAAGGGGAACTTTAAATACAGACCCTGCTTAACCACCCCCCAAACAATTAAAAAAATATTAATTAAAATGTGCTTGCAGGGAAAAAGCTTTGTTCTAAGTCACTTTACTTCAAAACATTCTTTAGTTTATGAAGCATCAGCTTTTTGTCTTCTCTCCACTTCTGTAATTTTTTACCACTTTCTCAGTACTTCAGGATGTGTGGTAGCTTTTTCACACTATTTCATTTTTCCCTTTTGTCTTCCAAAGTCAAGAAAGGTTTGAAAATTGCATGGAGGGACACATAGAAGGAAGGGGGGAGGCACAAGTGAAGAAAAGAGCAACACAAATAAATCCAGAACTTAACCTATTTATTGCAGCCATAACAAAGATAGAGTGGGGGAAATTTTGATTTAATGTATTAATATTGTTCTTTTAAATCCGTAAGTAAAAATTTAAATCAGAAAACAGAAATTTAATCTGATTTCAAATTTTCCAGTCTAAAATATTTGGGAATATATTCCTAAATTAATTTTCATTTTAGGAACTGTTTTCAATTAAATAACATTTTAGCGTTGAAAAAGACCCATTTGGTTTGACTAACAACTTGATTTGCATTATTCTAAAGTCTCCAACAAAGGTATGGAGCCATCATTTGTAGTCTCTGTTAGTGTGGTTCTTAGATACTTTGGCCATGGTAATGTTTTCAGTATCCACAGGCATTTTTTTTATTCCTGAGAGGAAGACTAACTTGTATATAAGATAATGAACCCTTTTAAACAAAAGAGTTAAAAAATAATTTTTTTTTTTTGAAGAAGCAGGGTGACAGAAATAGAAATACCAATATTTTTTATGAAATTATGTTTGGCTTATAATGTTTTTTATCTGAGTAGAAAGGGGAAAGAGTAAAAACGTAGACTATGGATAAAGTGTGAAATTTTATAATTGTCATGTGCTCTGGTGTGTTACCAGCCACAGGAATGGTCTAGAACAAGTTCTTGTTCCACTGCTTATACTTTTTTTCTGTGGCCTCAGTAAAACACTAAACCTTTGTCCCTAAGTTTCTTTATTTAATAATTTGGAATATTAAAACTTAATTTTCTACCTCAGAGAAGTGTTGTGAAATTTAACTGGTTAATGTATGCAAAAGGCTTTGAAGCCTCACCAAATAACTAGTTAGGATTTTTAAAATTTCTTTTTTAAGTGAGGAATATCACAAATCCAAGGTGAAAATATATAAATTATATCAATATATGAAACATTATTCCCCCACCCTGTCCAGTTAGAAACAAGAGTGAACAAGTTGAATAAATCTGCTTTTGGAACACACGCTGGTAAATCACAGTTCTATCAAACAATCTTCAATCTCCCCATTTTGTGTTACTGACATTTATGATGACTCTACCAATGTGTTTATGATGCATTTTTCCTTCTGATTTACCCTTTTTAAAACATAAGTTTGTGTTTGCCCAGGCAAGTAATAATATTTGCAGCATGGGATATGCAATGAATTAATTGTTTGGTGGGTTTGGTCTTTTCCATGAAAATTTTTCCCATACCAGTAATATCCTGTATAGTTTTCCTCCAGTGTGTTGTCAGCCCTACATTTATCAGGTGTCATTTCAATAATTATACTCTTTTCACTAGTGCTGGATAATAGTTTCAGAAAACTGTCTACAAATACTAATTCGGGCTCTTAAATAAACTCATTTCAATTATGTTCATGCATATTTCATGTACACTTTATCTGATCATTCTAGTGAATGATTTATTGGTAGGAATGTTGGTCCAAATGAAAGATTTTAAGGTTCAGGTAACATACCAAAAAAAAAAAAAAAAAAAACCCAAAAAAACCCAACCAAACAAAAAAAAAACCCAACCCCCCCCCCAAAAAAAAAAAAAAAAAAAAAACCAAACCAAAAAAACCCACAAAAAACCCAAGAAAACAAAAAAGTTAAATCTTAATTTCTCATAATAAAAATCTGTACCATAAACCATAAGAAACCCTCAAAGTCAATATGTTACAAAACCATGAAAAATTAGCTATAGTCCAATAAAATTCTTTCTACTTTCGTTCATTTGCAGTCAACTAATCCTGAGTAAATGGTGAGCTAAGAGTGATTAAGAATGATTTTTAAAACATCTGAATATTTCCAACAGGTAGTCAATGAAAGAAAAACAACATTCCCGTAGCATGACAATTCATCGCTGCAATTCATGGAATAAATCACCTGCAAATTCTCTGATCGTTTTTTCTATTTGTCTTATTCGGATACTGAATTTGATACAGTAAAATTCGTGCTTTTTATCTCAACAACACAGCAGAACAATCTATTGAAAATGCGCAGTTATCCATAAAGTATCCTTTGGAGGAAAGTTGATTTACCCACAGGATAGAACACATTTGTGAAAACTAGTTACCCAAAATGTATTCCAGTTGAATAACTTGTGGTTTTCTTCACATTTAGTTTCAGCATGGTCATGCCCAACAGATGCATGGCTTATTTGTTTAGATGAATTATTATTAAAATGGGAAAGAGAAAGGACACCTGTACTGATGAGAGCTATTGCAGGATGACATTTAAACTGTTAGCAATACTAAGAATCAACAAAACATTTGTATTCTTCCTTCTAAAAAGTGTTCATATGTGCAGAATAGTTTGGAGAAGTCACAAGTAGTTTGAATACAAGCAGTCTAACATTTAGAAATCCCAGAGTATTTTTTGACATAAACATTTCAAATTTCAGGGTAAAATTAATAATCTCCAAGGGAAATAATGAAATTTTTCCCCTTAAACTAAAAACAAGACAAAGAAGTGAGGCCATTGAACAGGCAGGCCAAACAGTGCCACTCTATTTAATAGTTTGTATTTCCTCATATCAGTTTACATTCAGATTGCTACAAAGTGGTGCATTCGAAAAGGTGCAAGAAACACGACCCTTCCCTTTATAACCTGTCTTCTCTGACAGAAAATTAATCTGCCATTATAATTAATTTCTCTCCCATTCTCGGTCTTATTTTGCACTTTAGAAAGTAAATCGTGCTTCTCCAGTGTGTGACAGCTCTGTCATGTAGGAATTTGGCCAAGTCATGAAGCCCATATCTGCAAAGACTGCACAAGCAGTTGAGTGGTCCTGCTACCATCAGTGAGATTGCTTATTACGAAAGTCTCATCATTGCCTTGCAACAAGGACAGCAAGGGGCAATCAACAAATGTTCAGAGGCAACCAGTTTGTTGAGGGAAAAAAAAAGAGACATTTAATTATTTAACTGAGAGTTAGACACCTGGTGATGACCCAGGATTTGTTTCATAGCCTTAAACCCTCGCCAGCATTTATGGCTTTAGGTAGTCTTACCTATATTGCAAGACAATGGATGAAAGGTGACAATTACATGTTACTAAAGGACAACTTGACTGTAGTTCTTAAGGATGGGTTGATGCAGTAAATCACACCAAGCAGGTTTAAATTATTTCAGTTGGAGGGGTAATAGTAATCTATAGCTTTTGGGGAAAATTAATCACCTTTCCCCCTTTATTCTCTCACCTCCCCCCTCCTTCTATACCAATATGTTGTGAAGGGCTGGGTATACTACAGGCAAAATGGGAGACAATTTCCTGGTGTGTGGATCTCAAGGAGACTCCAGTGTGAGAAAATAAGATGCCAGAGACCACTTGCCTGAACAGCCAGGGATCCCTGTTAGACAAGCAGTATATTTCAGCCCTTTACTGAATTGCAAGTTTGACCGGGGCCTTCTTTTGTTCCTAAATTTTGGGTTTTGGTGGCTGTTGCTTTTATTTTCTAACTGATTATATTGCTTGATCTTTTTAAAAAGTTAGGAGTGGTTTTATTAATAAACTGGCAGTTTTATCTGAGAATTGTCAGGATTAACTTCTACAGCAATTGAAGGTGAAAAAGGAGCAAGAGTCACCAGGAATAACTTAGTGAAAAAATACTGAAAGGGAGAGACACGGGTTGCCCAAGGAGGTAAATCCCAGCAGTCAGATAAAACCTCTATTCTGAAAGATTTGTTTTCTCACTGACTTGAGGGATGCTGAAGGTGATTGTTAATTCTGAAGCTCAAGTCAATCTTTCTGTACACCACTGTTCAGACATCTCATGGAGAACTGGTCTTTTGGTTTGTGATGACCTATCAAAAGCTCTGTTTGTGGAGTCTGTCCTAAATTCTGATACATATATTTATTTCATTTACCCCCAGAAAGAAGGAAACAAACATCATTTGCTTCTTTCTTAGATGATCATTACTGATTCTATTTAGCTCCTTCACAATTGCTTGCAGCTGGATCCATTAAAAAAAAAAAAAATAAAACACCCTCTCCCTTTTAAATCATACACAAGATGATTACTCTGACTACAGTGATCTGCAACTGCATTAATTTAATCTAATGCTATCTTCATTTCCTTCCTTTCCCATTTAGTTACATAATGTGAAAATTAGCCTATTTTGGTATTATTATGATGATTTTGAAGTTCTCATTCTTCTCTTACATAGTTCTGGCTGCCCAAGATGACCTCAGAAACAACCAAAAAAGAAGAAGGAACTGTTCTCTTGTGATGGCAACCTTTTTTGAAAGAGTACCAGCATAACTCCTTCTTCCTGAATGCTTTCTGGGGCTATTCTGGGAATGTGGGACTCCCACTTACTCTGATTAACTTCTGATTAATGTAAAGGATGAAAGTACTTAAAAAAAGAGATTAGTTCTATTTCCAGTGAATTGCTTTGTGTATAAGAAGCTGGGATATGGTACAAACAGGGAAAGAAAAAATTCTCTTTGGTATTTAGTTCTAAAAAAAGAAAGTCAAATTGGTATTCAGACAGTAGGCTGGGTTGTATGCCCATCAATTAATTCATAATAGTTCTGAACTGGTAAGAACTAAGCTGTTGGTGGAACCAACTCAGGGCTCCTCAGTAGAGTAGGCAGAAAATTTAATTTATTGATCCAGAAATGAGGGGTACGTTCAGTCACTGTCTGTAAGATGGGAAAACCTAGTACTGGTTGAGAGAAGCATAAATTTGGTTGCTGCTTCTCAGTTGGCAGATTCAGCCAGCCTTCCATTCACAGAAGTACAGATGGAAATGGGTGCTGGGGTCTGTGTCATTTCTCTGTCTATGGCAACCTGCTACCCTGAGAAATTTCTTTTTTAACCTATGTATACAGTATGTCTTCCCTCTTGACTGAATTTTTGTAGCCCAATTAAGAGTTGTATTTGCAGTATTAACTGCAACAGTCCAATATTTGTGTTGGTACAATATTGCCTGTGATATGGAAGGGCTAAGTTCAAACCATGGCTCTGCCAAACAAAGATTGCATTCAAGTAGAAAAACAGCCCTAAAACCAATCCTATACAACTTGACCTTCTGTGAAGCCTGAAGTCTCAATGTACATTATTCCACACTAAAATTGTAACTTTGAATATATTTTCTACTTTAGAGATTAAAAAGTTCCATTTTGTTCATCTACAGTATCACAGACAAATTTCCATCAATGTGTGGGATCACATTAACCTAAAGGACACACAGGGAAGGCACCTATGATACATCCAGGCTATGGAAGAGCAAATACACAGTGAAACTCAAAAAGAAAACAATTCTTTCTTTTAATGTGGTCTATGTTAACTCTCCCATTGCTATCTTGAAAGATAATGTAAGTTTTCATTATGGAAATGAGCAGGAGTCTCACTGAAACTGGATTTTGGCACTCTGCAGATTGGGTTTTAAATAAATATGTTTTATTCAGGCATTCCCCAAAAAACTATAAGTACAGAGCAGAGTTAGGACTTAAGCTAGGCTATGGAATCTGGACACTGCCTGAAAAACTGGAGATAAAAGACATCCTGGACATCTGTAGCTTGATGAAGATATAATTTTGTCCATGTTCTTCCATTTGGGCAGAGGTCTACCTGAACCATTGTAGGCAGGTTTGTGTAAATTTTTTTTAAGTAATGCTTCCATTTTTCTCACCTTTATATCTGCATGATACTAAGAACTTAACTATTTCAGTAAAGAAGTGAAATTACCTGATGAAAAACCAAATTATGTACATGTTTTGTGGACTGATGTTCAGACAATGTAAAATGTATTTGCAGTACTCCAAGTCTTTGTTATTCCCTTTTTGGATATTTTGGATATCACATACTTTTTGCACTACTATTTATAAAAGACTCTGGCAGGCATTATCAACCATTTTACATTGCGGGGTTTTTTTGGGCTTTTTTTTTGTTTTGTTTTTTTTTTCCCCTTAATGAACTAAATAGCACTACTGCACTGTAACANAATATCACCACTCTGTGGATACCAATGATGCTCCATTGATCCTCTTCAGCTGGTATTCTTGCTGGTGAAATCACCCCAAAAAGCCAAGAATCTGATGGGTTAATTATGCTCAGACCAGGTAGAAAAATGCAGACACCTCCCTAGGGGGACCGTCTCTTACAACAGACTCTGGATTTGATGTATCACGTGCAGTCCTGTGGAGCAAGGCTTCAGGAATGACTCTGGGGGGCACTTAGGGGGGGCCTTTGATGGATTAGTGCACCCCCTCAGCTGCCCCTCATGTGAATGTCCCATGGATGTGGCTTTCCCAGAGCTGGGGGTTCCATAGCCAGTCGTGTAAGGGAGGGTGGGTTCACTGCCCCCTAGGCAGAGGTTACAACGCACTGAGATTTACTCCCCTCACCTCAGCTGGGGAGAATCTGTGCAAACCTGCCCCTAGCAAATGGGTCTGTGGGCTACAGCTTTGCCCACCTCAAAGCAATCCAGAGATGATTCTTAGTACAGCTGCTGCATTTGACTCACATTCTTTTCCTTTTTTACTTGTTTCAGGTGATTGCAGAATGGGTTTTCCCTTTATCTAATCTCAGCAGTTTGACTTACAGTCCAAAGTTCCAGTCAGGCATCTTCGGGGAGGTTTTTTGGTTGTAGCTTCTTTATACAGTTTTTATTTAAATACACTAAACTTGATATCAATGTTTGAGCCATGAACTATTTCAGTGTCTGATTGGAGTAAGGAACTGAGAATATGAAGGATGTAAAGTATCAAGTGAGTTGTTCACTCTTGTCAGAGTCAGTAGTCTGGACATTATATTGGCAAATAACACTTATGATGAATTGCACAGCTCAATCGGCAGCTCATACATGTATATTGGAAAACTGAAGAGAATTAATGTGAGCAATTTTTTAATATTAAATTGAAAATGAGATATCTTTTTTGCCAACAGAATATTACGTCAAATTGTTTTCTTTATTGCATTTTTCTTCTGAATATGATTACTATTTTCCATTTTCTTTAAGAATGCACAATTCTATTGTTTCTCCATACTAACTATTTGAGCTTTCCTTTGATCTATAGCAATTTCATTAAATTTAGCAGAACAGGATGGGAGTTCTCAAGAATTTTATCATTTCCTTTGTGATGAAATCTGATGCAAAATCCATGACTTCTGTAGAAAAATGCACTGTTATTGACATAAATGTGCATTGTGTCAGGACTTCACATTTTGGGCATTTTTTATATGTCCTGACAATAGTTCTTGAACTGTGTAGACAGTATTGATGGATGATCCATTCTTCAGCATTTCAAAATGGAAACAAAAAAGTTGGTCAAAGAAAAGTCTTGGTCCTATTGTAATCAAAATATGCTCATTACAAATATTTCCAAATGCTTTTCTTTGGAACTACGATTTAGATATATAGACGTACTAGACTTCTTTATAGTCTAAAAATTAATTCCTTTCTTGGTGGAACTACTAGTGGTTTTCTAAGGAGCAGTGAGCCTGATATGATTACATTGAATAAAGGGTAGCCTCAGTCCAAGCACAGTTACATTGTATATGATGAAATGAGATCATTAAGTAGGATAATTCCACATGCTGGTGCCTCAGGAAGTCAGCTAGGAGGAGTGCAGGAGAGTTCCCTCAGTTGTTACAAAAGAAAGGCTGGCAAAGGCCAAAGAGAAGTAGGAGTTACAAAGAGCTGTCAAACACATGCTGGTCACATCTAGCAGGGGCACAAGAGATCAAGAGATGGAACACTAGTGCCCATTCTATGTCTGCTTAGCTGATTTTAAATGGTTTGATTAGGAGAAAGAAAGCTTTGAGTTGAAGATGACATGTCCACCATGTTTACTTGACACATTACATGCTTAATAGACATGTTGCTGTGAAAAAATATTATGAAAATGATTTGTACTCCAGAAAAGGATAAAGTAGCAGGTTTGCTGTCATTTTATCTCTTTTGTATGCTAACACAGATAATCACAAAGAGATTTTAGAAAGTGAAATAAAATGAGACATTAGGTCCATTAATAATTTAAGGAAAAGTACTGATTGCCTTGTTCACAGAGGAATGACAAACTTGGGACAGGTATCTCTGGCGGGCCATATACCACATAAAAGGTTCTAGCAGGAATTAAAGTTTCAATAAGTGGAAGAGATAATTTATGTTTAATGTCTTATTCAAGATCATTTCCATGAGTGGAATTTTCAGAAAAAGACCTGAAAAAGTCAGACCTAGAAAATTCATGAATCAAGACTCATTATGAACTGAAGACTCATCTTGAAAGCAAATAATAAAAGTAATTCACTTTGCTGGAAGAAATTGTGTGAAGAATAGCCATTTACAAAGGTGAAAACATGATCTAGGAAAGAACTGTGGACTGTCAAAGTTCCCTCTTCACAGCAGCAAACAAGAACCACAATGGCTCTCAGTTCTGCTGATTCTTCTGTGCTCCTTGCCCAGTTCATGCACATAAACCACATAAACTCTTTTTCCTTTCATACATCCTCCATGACTCTCTTCTGTGGGACTGTCATTTTAACTACATGCTCCATGTTTTAAGGTCTCTTGTCATGCCAATTTTTCCAATATTCAGTCAATCGCGTAACAAGTTTAGTAAGAGGCAACATGAAGACATTTGTTTTATCAAGCCACTAACTCTCACATTGACATTGATTGATAATAATGATACATGTTTACACACAACACGTGGTTTAAAGAAGAAAAATTTGTAAAATCCTAAACAAAATCCAGAAAGAAAAATATGAATGGAAGTTTGGAATTCTCTGGAAAAGCTCAATGGCCATAAATCATATTTTGATGCAAGAGAAGTAGAAAAAAGTGTAGTGACTTAGATTTGTCATAATAAACAAGTATATGATAGGATAAAGAACAAATAGATGTTGGATGATCTGAAATGTTTGGAAAGTTTCTTCCAACAAGAGGGCAACAAGACACAGTAGAGGGGAAATGGCAGTATTATTTAGGATGCAAAAAGGACAGAAAACTTCAAAAAATATTTCTGTTCCCTGCATTTGGAAATAAGGGGAATGGTATCCTTCTATCTGACGATGAGGTATATTACCAGCCTTCCTCATTTCTAATGGAATAACAGAAACATCTCCTAGAGAGTAAGCATCTTTTACACTTGAGGAAGAAAGTATAATTTCACTGCTCTGTTTTGAGAATTGATTGATGGGACATTCTGTAAATGTAATGGACTTTTCAAAGACCTTTGAATCAGTGGTGCATAATATTCTGATTATGGAATCAATGCTATGCAACACCAATAAAGAACGTGTTAAATGGATTAAAAGTTGGCCACCTGACAGCTTTCAAAATCGCAGTCATCAGTGGTCAGTGGGAAATGCTGACCCACTGCTGAACAGTTGTATCCTAACGCTGGGAAGTTACCATAGGGATCAATACTGGGCCAATACTGTTCAGCATTTTTTGATGCTGGGAATCATTAACTGGGACATAATGAATTACAGCTGTGGAGGATTCTAAGTGACCAAGACATCATGGAGCTATGCATGCAAAGTGATCTGGATCAGTTGTAGCTAAGCTTGTTCAAATGAACTATTTTGAATACAGCTAATTAGTTATATCTAAGAAGAAAAGTAGAGTTCATGACAAAGGAGGAATCCTATTCAGATAGAAGTCAGGGTGCATGTGTTAAACAGTGCTGGTTGGAAGGGGTACATTGGCCTAACAAAGCAGCAAATCAAGATCTTATGTCTTCTTTGAAGAGGTATTTTAATAAAGAACAAATAATTTATCATCATACAGAGTAATGCATATGGATTGCAAGAGCCTAGGGTGACTGAGAAATGAGACTCAGATTTCTAGTGGCCTCTCTGACTTTACACTCTATAAATTTGTATCTTAATGTCCCCAGAATTTCAGCTTTTGTAAGTTTCCTATGAATTTGTATTGTATTTTGATTCTAGTTTTATATTTTGCAAAACAGTCAGCTCATACCCCTAAAAAATACCACTCATATTTAGTAAGATCTTCTTAAGAATATAAGCTGAAAAGGGAAATGACTGCATCATTAGCCACTGGCCACCCCTTACTTTTAAAAGTCATAGTACCTCTTCTCCATCCCCTGTGCCACAAAAATGCTAAGTATTGTCTTCAAATTCAAGTCGGGTTCAGGCAGAGACTCTGAACCTAGAAATGTCAGGGTTTGGGGAAATTTTACCTTCTGAAGGGATTAGTATGTACTTAATTATCTCTCCCCTTTTTTTTTGGGCATAACTTCATATTGCCATTTATATCTCTGCTCTTACTTTTTTATTGTTTCTAGTCCCACTTTTTGGTTTGGCTTTTTTTTTTTAATATTTCAGGTGTGAAGTTCTCCGTGCAAGACATTTTTTCCTTGACATAACTAGATCCCATTGTAATAAATAGAAGTTTGCTAATATTGGTAAGATTACCAAGCCTCCTAGTATCTCTGAAGCATGGAAAATTTCAGGTGTGTTTGTAGCACAAAGCTGATCTGGTGATGTTATCTAGTGTGCCATTATTATTGTAGCCTACAGACTATGGTTGCCTGTTTCTACATGCAGGTAGTGATGAAGCAGTGTACAAAAGCTTTCAAAGTGAGGGAGAAGACATGATACAATTTGAAATTGTTAATCATACAATATAACAAAGAGTAAGAGTTCTAAGTTTGAAAGCAAAATATAAGGTTACAGTTTGAAAGGAAGGTACCAAAGTATGGAATTGTGTACAATTATTTTTTAAGGGCTTGCCTAGTTTAACCCCATAATCCCATACGTGAGCATATCCTTTATAAAAAAGCAGAGGTGAAGGTGGGTAAACTTTGGAGCAGTTTACATGGAGAAAGGTGATCTTTATTCACATATAAAAGTAAAGAATTTTGTCTGATTTTGTTATGAAATTATGTTTGTCAGAAAGTGGAGTCTTGGCAGTGCTGTTACTATTTGCACTATTACTGGACACAAGTCAATGTTAGGGAAAGTATTTTGCTGAAATAAATAATTTATCTCTGTTCTAAGTAGAAGATATTTTTTTATTTGTTTGTTTGTTTGTTTGTAAGTGTAATTCCAGAACTCGTATATTACAGTGATAAATGCCCTTATTCCTAGATTTTAGCTCTCTTTATTATGGAACCTGCATCTTCCTGTGTATCTTGGACTGATATTAAAATGTCACTAAGCAAAGGAGTTATATATGCAATCCCCTGATATCCCAGTAAATAGAATAGCCCAGACTTTGTCTTCTTCCCCTGTAAATAGTCCTTTGATGTGTAGAACTCTTTAATGGAAAGTGAAAGAGTCCAGTGTTTCAACCGGGTGCACTTTTCATGTGCAGGAAGAGACCACAGCTGAGATGAACCACAGTATCCTTATTTACCTTGATGCTGCTTGCTTTAGGGCTCTTCTAGTCATGTTTTGAGCCAGCAGCAGGTGAGGAGGCGTGTGCTGCAGGAAACACTGCGCTGATAGACCTCAAACTGCCACAGGGAGTTACTGTGAAGACCTGGGGGAACCAGGATAAACCATGTGATGGACCTAATTCTCCATCGTGTGCTTCCTCTGCTTTCTTTAGATTAAGGTTTAATGCTGTTGAGGTGTGCCTATGGATGTATGATATGCTTTGCATAAGCAGGTGTGGTGTCATTTCCTCTGCCCAGCTTTGCTAATGTGAACTGACAAAATCCTTATTCCAGTCCTCTAAGAATCTCACTAGAAAAGAAACTGGAAATATATCTCCTTGAACAGAGGGTCAAAGAGACTCATGAAAGCCCAGAAATGAAGATAGTACAGTGGGATTATTTTAAGTTTCCAGAAAGGACTACTTATCTGAAGAGTGCAGTTATAGGTAAACACAGGAAAATTTAATACAGCTGTTTCTAGGATAGGTAGAAGAGTGATTACTCCCATGTTTCTCACTTTGGAAGAACAAATGTGTGAGTTTTCCTACTCCATTTTTTTCACTACACCACTAAGTAACACAGTGTTCAACTACTTGAGCTGAATAACCATCTAGAACTTTTTTTTCTAATTTATCATAATTTGGAGAAAAGATCAGTCCACTACAAAAATGGAAACAGTATAGATTATTGACTTAGAAGCATTATTGTGCTCATACCTTAAAGATAAATTTAATACAGAAATTTAACTTTGTTAGAAAATTTTGCTTAAAAGTAAAGAAGATTTTACTTAAAAATAGTGATTCAATATAATTAGGAATATGGGAGAGAGTAATCAAGGAGTTGAAGGTGAGAAAGGAGTTACAGAAGTTTTTCTCTTTAGGTGAGCTCTAGGAAAGTTCTTCTATTCAACAAGAAGCTGCCAACAATGTTACAGTACTCAGCATCTTTCCCTCTTCCAAGAATTGCAGTAGATCCACTGATAATAGAATTTATGCTTGAGCACGCAGCACTGGCTTAAGGTTAGTGCTTATGAATATATTAACGCTCCTTTCAAATTGTAAGGAACACAAAGACTTTAAAAATAATGAAGTGTATTTAAAGGTCTATGGCTGTTTTTACATGTTAGGTTATTTTGTTATTTGGGGATTTTCCTCTGCTGGATTTATGCTGTAGCCCAGTTAATCAGCAGGCTGCACACAAAATGCCTGTTACATGGAAAAACCCAAGAGTCAGGTGCCACTGAGCCCTCCTTGCAGTTGTGCTCTTCTATTGCATGGCCAGAGTTTGGAAATTAACTGAAAACTAAATTGGTGAACCAAAACAAGGACTGCTGAACAAAGAAAATAATGAGCTAGCTTTACTTTTTTTAGATAGTTTTATTTTAAAAAGAAGACTTGAACTTGTTCTTTTTTCCTTTATTATGTATCCCAACACCAATGATTAGAGGGTCAAAATTTAGCTTTCAACCTGAAACTGTTTTTGAGCTAAAAGAATAATATGAAATACCTCTTGTCTTCCTAGGTAAATGGGTTTATTTTCTTCTTCAAAATGTTTTTTAGACAGCTAAGTTTGTAACATTACTGAACAGTAAACAACCNAACTGAGTACTGAGAGACTGAGTACTTTTTTGTACATGTCTCACCCAAACAAGAAAACAGAACATGATTTGCTCACCTACACACTCATGTGACGTAGAGAGAGCTGACAACTCTTTGATTATGATGTTAAGCGAAGTTGGGAGGGGGTAGCACAACATTTTGCACCTTTCTGTTCTCTATGAAGAGAATTATGCTCTTTTTCTTGTGCTTAGTTTTGCCTCTTCAAATTATAATGTCTCTGAGATATGGGTTGATACTGATTGTGGATATATATATGGAAGCATTCACTGAAGATCAGACACAAGCAGCACTTCTAGGAATTACCATGTAACAAGTAATAAAGAGTGTTGATGAAGAAGTATGGACTGCTAAGAAGTGAAGGAAAATACTTACTTTGTGAAGTAAAAATTTAAAAAACATATGTGGTCTTTGCTTTTCTCCCCATGGGTATTATGTATTCTCATAGCCTTCACTAACCATTTCAGAGCAGGACAGCTGACCTTCGAAAGTAAATACGATTAAAGCTGAACAAATCAGGTAATTACAATAAAAACATGACTTGACAAGCAGCCTCTGGACAGAATTACAGTTCTATACACAGCCTTCTCATTCAATTAGGTTGATTTGAAATGGTAAATATATTTAGCTTACTTTTGTTTGATATTGGTGGGACACTCCAATTCTATATTTAGGTTGATTTGAAATGGTAAAAATATTTAGCTTACTTTTGTTTGATATTGGTAGGACACTCCAATTCTATATTTTAAAAGTTTGTTAGAAAGAAAAATTCTGTAGAAAAGAAAAAATGGGTATTGAGTTCTTGCATCCATCACTCAAAGGGATGTTAACAAGATGCTACCAGAGGTACCTGGGCCCATTTTCGACCCAAATCTCATGATACAGGATTTCCCTCCCTAGCATGACCTCTTTCTCTCTCCTGCTTTTTTGTTACAACCAGTTTGCAGCTCAATAACTGGCACAGCTGCAGAGCCGTGCAGAGAAGAACATGTGCCAGTCTACTGCCTTTCCCCTTCTCCTTCTCTCATTTGGGAGAAGGGCAGGTAGCAGCCTCATGCTCAGACGTACAATCAAGTAAGCACCATAATCGAATTTAAATACGTTAGATAGGTAATGCAATCTGGTGAAATCCTTGGTGCTGCTTCCATGCATTGAAGTTTCACAGGAACAGGTTTATGGTGGAACAAAGAGTCTCAAATAGGCAGGAAAACTGGAATGGTTTGGATATATCTGGCAAAAGGATCTACTTGTGCATATTTGCTTGGGGCGCAGGTCACAGAGCAGTGTCTGCAGGGCCGTGTTTTTTAGCAGTGTCACTGCAGCTTGCAGACTAAGTGCCATTCTGTCCTGGGATGCAGTCATGGCACAAAGGTGCCTGAGCTAGGGGAGGTCCAAGCTGGCACATCTGGGGGCACAGCTCCACCAACACGGAGCCCACAGTGGCGTGGTGGCACTGGCATGGCACAGCACCATCCCTGTCAGAGACACATGAGAGAGCCTGGCACTTTCTCAGCCACACAAGCACAGCACTACAGCACCATAGCTGGGCTGCCTCTGCTCCCAGCAGGAGCTCAGGTGCTGGAGCCTGAGCATCCCTGCACTGTGTAAAAACATGTAGTCCCAGACCTAGAGCCTCATTGTGCAAAGTGTTTGACAAAAAACAGCACAGAAAGATACCTTGCCCCAAGGAGTTTACTGTCTAAATAAAATGGAACTAGTGTAGACTGCACATTGTTCAGTGTATAAAGCAGTGCTTGTCGCTTTTTCTGCCAGCAATGTGCCAGAAGTCAAGCTATTAAATTGCAGTTAGCAGAT
The DNA here is from genome assembly GCA_013396955.1 of Regulus satrapa. NCBI lineage: Eukaryota > Metazoa > Chordata > Aves > Passeriformes > Regulidae > Regulus > Regulus satrapa. Next base: position 254,429 of record VWZN01019696.1, on the reverse strand, counting down.
GGGCTAGGTACTCCCGTTGCTTTTGCAGAGTGTCACGCAGCGACCACAGCTCTTCATCATACACCTGACTCTATCAAAATCCATATTATGTTCCTAAAGGATGACAGAATATCTCTGAGCTCAGTGAGTTATATGCCCATCATTAATATACCCTTTATTTTCAGGGCGCTCCCATCTTTTGAAAGGGTGAAGATTATTTGAGGTTTTAATAAATGAACTGCTGCAAAGGAACATGTTGCTTTCCTCCTCCTAAAAAGATACTATTTATATCAATAATCCCATTGTGAGTGTTACTCCAAACCTCAGAACAGAACAGTGACAAGTTAACCAACCACTTTTGTAATAACATTTACTGCCTTTTATGAAGTTAACAAATCTATTTTTCAAATTTCAGTCATTTAGAATACAAAGGAAAAAGCCATTTTTTCATATGATAAAATGTAGCTGCTGCTGGAATCAAAGAGTCAACCACATTTTTTTCATTAATTTGATTATTCTGAAATGATTGATAAGATTAATTAAAACTGGTTTGATTCAGAGATCTTCAGAGGACCCATCTACACAACTCTTGCAATTTCCACTTGAATAAAAATGGAACGACATCTATAGAGAGACAGATATACCCAGCATGCCTCGTTTCCACTCTAACTGTATGATAGTTATTATATCTATTATTCTCCTTGTGAAGTCTCAGTCCATCAGGAATATTTTGAGACTCTTTTTAATAGGATATAGAAGAAAAAAAATAACAAACTTATGAGAAGGAAGGAAGGAAGGAAGGAAGGAAGGAAGGAAGGAAGGAAGGAAGGAAGGAAGGATAACAGATGAGAGAGAGAAGAAGAAAAAAAATCTGAGTGTAAGTGTAATTCCAACCAATTACAAATGCTCAGCTACTCTGAATTGAACATTTGGGGGAATAGATAATTTCACCTCCCAGGACAAAATGCCTTAAAGACTTCCTTTAAAGCAGTAGTGAATAAGCAGTAGTTTTTCACTTCTTTCCTCCCCTTTCCTGGTCTGTGATGTAAAGTTAAGGGTACCTAATAAATCAGTAGTATTTGCATAAATAAAACCAAGCTCGTATTACCAGATCAAGGCTAAAATCTTCAATATTATTCACATCGAATACTATGATCAGGGAGGGCTTAATCCACTCTCTGGATCCACAGATATTCTTCTTGAATGTGTCTAAGAAAACCTCTAAGAAGGCATTTATTTTCCCATTTCATAATGGGCTCTGCTGTTCACTAGTCTTCAGTCTAGCTGTCCTGCTTCTATAAATAAAACATCCTGTGGAAGAGTATGGGTGTCCCAGAGTTCCCATCACTCTCTTCCTTACAGTGTTTTTGTTTCAGTGTACTCCCCACACAGATTTGTAACATCTCAGTAGAATCACACTATTTAAACTAGTTTCAGTAACCATCAAGAAAACATATTCAAATACATTGCTGTGTCTCATTGATGTTGTGATAGGTAAGGACATGATTCAACCAAATTCTAGATATGTGTTTGATTAAAAACCACTGAACATTTAGCCCACTGCTATTCAGTAAATGGGCTTGAGAGGTTTTGATATTAAACATGCATGTAGGTGCTTTACTAAATTTGGTCCCATTAAGAGCAATATACTTATTGGCTATCATAGGGGTAAAGTGACAGCTTAAAGAAGTAAAAAGAAATAAGTAGGAAACATCAGGAGACTGAAGTGACACTACTGATTAAATGGAACTGTTCTTACTGTAGCTGTATCTTTTACTGATGGTGCCAGCCATGAAACATTGCAAGGCAGTGAAAACCTGGTCCTCAGCCCAAATCAATGAGAAGTTTTGGCATTTACTTTATTTGGCCCAGAATTTTTTTCCCAGACATTTTCAGCTGTTCATGTGATTAGAGTAATGCACAAGCATAACAGATATACTTTATGCCCCCTCATTGTTAGGTTTAGTCAGAGTGCACATTAAATCTATCTTTCAATACTGTGCAAGGATTTCCATATCTACAGGATTCTACCTTTAGTAAGTGCATGTATAATGTAGGCCAACATTTGCATGTGAAAAGTCATCAAAAATCGGGACGAAAAGTGCCTACCTCAGTAATTTTTAAATAACTCAGGCCATTAATTGGTAACCTTTGTTTCTCCTACTTACACAGGCATAAATTAGTTTTATGGATTAAATATATTTGAACTTTTAAAAATGCTTTTATAGTTTAGAAAGCAAAACACTGTATTTGCCATCTCACTTCAAAAAGAGTGGAAGATAAGTGTGTATGCATCTCGGAACTGATTAGGATTCTAATACTTTGGTACGAACTGTTATTGGAAGAATCAGCCTGGTTAATAACTGCAGCAACAGCCCAAAGGTTCATGGAAGAAAATATTACAATTAGTAAAATCAGTTTTCACAACAGAAAAGTCAGCATGGTATTTGTTTATAAAGGAAAGCTTTAGGAAAACAACAGCCTTCAGCCATGGGTTAAAACAGAGAACATGAAAAACTTTTAGTGTTATGATGAAGTTGCAACTTCCTTGAGTACCATAGATTTCATTACCAGTTTGATGTCATTACTTATGGAGCCTCAACATAATATTTCAAGCTGGAGTAATAGCAGGTAATTGATCTACTTTCCTGACAGATGTGGTGTTAACAAATGGAAAAGGCATCAGTGGCATTTGGGGACTTAGAACCAGGTCTGACCTGTGGGCAGTGTTGTTCTGGTGGGGATGGACTTGTGTGCTGCATAGCTGAGGTTTTGCAGGAATAACTTGTGATTTAAAGCAAATTTTGACTTTTGGTTTCCAGAAGGTGACCAGAATGGAAGAAGTGGATTCTCAAGCAGTGGTTACTCAACACTTAAAAGTTTCATATCGTATAATACAGTCCTGTGCCTCTGGGCTCTGCTGGCCTTGGAACGCCTCAAAATGTTATCATTCACATAGGAGTGGTATGAAGGAAATATCACAATAGCAAGGCGTCAGATATAAACCTCATGAGAGTTACTGCTAGTGCTTGCTAGAGAGTCGTCTTGAGGAAGCCCTTTCTACTGCTGAAGAGAAGCTTTCCTCTCAAGGCTTTCCTCTTGAATCATGCAATTGAAAACCAATCACCCAACAAACTCTGGGGTTCCTTTGCTTGCCTTGTGCTCTACATCCATTTCCAACTCAACTTTTCAACCATGATAAGACAAGGTGTTAAAGGAATAAACCATGAAACCCTGAGTGTTTTGCATAATTGCATGACTCCGGGAGATGGAGCCTTAACAATATAATTTCTGGATGTATCTGAACTAACTTCTGCCTCTCTCACTATGTTTGGTTTGAAACTGGCAATATCTTTGTGGTTGGATTCTCTTCTACCAAGAGAGGTGAAGATATAAATTTTTTACAATTCTGAACCTCTTCCCAGATCAAGCAACACCATGTGGTCAGAACTGAAAGTATTTCCCAGCCTGACTGCCTTGCAGAGTCACATTTTTCTTTCCCCAGTATGGATCTCCTGCCCTGAATGGGTGCTCAACAAATTTCAGAGGACATCGAAATATCTGCTTCTGCTCCAGACTGGAGAGAAATCACATGGAGAAATTTCTCAGTGGTGTCAATATTATGAAGACCAGAGGCCTAACTCTTGGCAAACACTTTCAAGTCTACAGTGATAGGTCCCATCATAATGGACATGTGGAACATGTAACATAACAGCTTCTCCAAGGGCTTTTATGCCATTAGCTCATGCTAAATAGCATAAAAAAATGGGCAAAAAGCTAAATGGAGCACAAGGAAATAGTAATTTAAGTATATGCCTTCACTTACCTATGTTTTTTCCCTATTCTTGAGAATTCATCTGAATATTTTTAGGTTTTCAGGATCTTGCCTTTCCCTTTGCATATAGACTTGCATTGATTTCCCTTAAGCACCTGGCATCCTATCTTATTCCTACAGCCACTGAAGTAGCAAAGCACTTCTGCTTCCCAATAAATGAGATGACAAAAGACCCTGAGATCTTTTCCTTTTTAAACCAGATTTCTTTGTCAGATAATCAGTTACTCAGTTACCAGATCATGGGAACAGGGGACTTTTCTGGTTGGCAGCCAGCTCCTCCCCTCTGATTAACTTTGGGTGAAGAGGTAATAGAGGCTCAACAACTTTCTGTTGTTACCTCTGTCTTCCTCGTGTGAAATCTCGGTCCAAGGTATTTCCACGTAAAAAGAGTGTCTAATCAACCCATTCCTAGTGGATAGTTTGATTTTTAAAAATCCACATTTCTTCAATCTATATGGAAAAATTAATGACATCAAAGACGAAAATATTATTTTTACAGTGAGGGATTCTTCCAGCTGTTGTAGAAATCCTATTCATGCACCACTATGATAATTAGTTTATTCAGATGAACATTTTTACCTGTTTGGACATGTTTGTGTTTTGATGCGGCAGAAGGCTGATAGAGCTTTTCCTCAGTCAGACTGGATCAATCCATCAATCAAATATTGGTACATGACTAGCAAGTGAATTCTATCCTTACTCTATAAGTCTTTCATTCCTCCCTATCTTCAAAGTCACCCACTCCCACAGACCAATTAATGCAGAGGCTGACAATGGTACTTTTGCTTTGATTTCTTTGTGACAGAGTATCCAAAAGTATTTCTTGGCTTGTTCTAGCACTTACTCTCCTTTGCTTAGTGGTTCAGCAACAAACATGCACATTATTGCTAATTAATATGTTTGAAATTCTATCCTGGCCCACAGCATTGAAAAAAATCTCAGAAGTCTTTGACTGCAGTAGCTATTAATCAGCCCTAAGCCTTTTCATTTGTCCTAATTCAAAGCATTTGTTTCTCAACATATTTTATGCATACTACACCAGTGTTGATCAACATAGGTTTCATAATCCTTGTTTATTTTATTTTACAGAATGTCAGTCTGGGAAGTTAGACAAAAAAGAAAAAGAATAAAAAAAATATTTTTAAAAGGCTGTTTATTTGTCTCATGCTGGGGAATTTCAGACTCCAGCAGGGTTCAGTGGAGTGTGTGTCACCATCACAGAGTGTGCTAAGAAGACACACTGAGTGGGAGCTGGTGATGAGAGAGAAGGAGCAGAAGAAGTCTATGTTTGGCAGCGGAGAAGACATAAAGGAAAACAAACAACAGTCTTTGCAGAGAAGCCTCTTTCATGCTGTATGATGGATGCATGTTTTTATTGGCCTGCATTGTCCATTCTGCTGCATTTTGTGGCCTCTTGCCACAAAACTCAACCCGACCACGCACAGAAGGTGTCAGTTCCATAGGAGCTCTGCTCTGTGGCCTCTGAAGACCTCAGGAAAGACACTAGAGTGGTCTCTGAACTGGTATGCTGCCTGGGATATGGGAAGATGCAATGCAATAAGCTGTTCTCTTACAGTTCTGTAGTAATTCTCTTAGAAAAAGGAATAAAACAACCATCGTGCAGGTATGGCTGCCTCAGGACGCCTGACATGTTAAGGGTGCATCTGGGAAACCTCTCTCTAAAATTTGGTAACCAGAGTAGAGGGAAATTTGAGATGCTTTCTTTGACTCAGATCTTTCCCACACACATTGACTCTCTGGATAGAGGCTAAAGCATTGCTGTGAGTAATGACTTATCCCTTCCTTTTCTAAACTATTCCTCCATAAAAATAATTCTTGGCCCTGCAATTAATTTGATTTATTAAGATAGCAGGTATTTTTACAGTATACTGACAGGTTCTGTGCTAGCTCGAACACTCATTGTATAATAACACTTTCAAAATAATATAGTAATACCTACCAAAAGGGAGTACATTTTTAAGGAAAAATTACTTAGGAAAGTGTGACTGTGAAAGAAACACATACGCAGCTAAAGCTGCAGCTGAGGTTGCTCTGACCAGTCTTTGAAGAAGATTCATGGAGAAGATAGGAAAAAAATTTCATAACTTCATTTGAATAAAATGTAGAAGCTGTTAAAAACACGTATGCCAAATAGGCAAGAGATTAAATAAATAAATAATGACACACACCTCCAAAACCTGAACCAACTAAATTAAAAAACCCCACCATTAAACTCTCCCACAAAAAAAGAAAGGAAAAAGCTTAAATCCAACTTCAGTCTTGCCCACTATGTCTTTGGAGTTTCTATGTTTTTGTTTCTATGACTCTCTGTCCACCAGCTAAACCTGCCTGATGTTTTGGGAAAGACTCCCCATCACCTCTGAGGCAGCTGCTCCCATCTGTCACATGGGTCTCCTGCTCCTCTGAGCAACATCAGCACCTCCCTCCAGAAAGGAGCCATTTCCCCCACACACCCAGAGCTCATCTGACCTATTCTTACAAGAATATATAACCGACTACAAATAAATCCCCTTCACAGCAACACAATATTGCCAGCTTTCTAAGCAGTGCTTTCACCTCACCTTGGCTATGCAAAATTTTTATGACTTAAATGGCAGGAGATGTTACTTATTTGGCTGATTTCTCCTCTTCCCCTCCTGTGGGAGCATCCAAGGACAGAGTACTTATTGGAGGCTGGGACAAAACAGTCTTATCTATAGCACATCACTGCTTAAAAGCAAATATTGTTTCTAGGTTCTGATTCCCTTTTTCCCTAAGGTAAGTTTAGCTCTCATTTAGTTTAGGCATTTAGTTTGCCTTTGCTTTGTTCCATCCCTGAAGTGCCTAAAAGCAAAACATAATGCTGTGTCCCTGTTCCCTCTTGGTGTGGAAAGATTTCTGCATTTTTATCCCCCCCAAAAAATTGAAATAAAAAACTGGGTGGTTTTTGTTTTGGTTTTTTTTAATAGGATTTGTGATTTCTTTCCATTGTACTAGAAGACTGAAACTAACAGGGACACTAACAGGGATATCATAACAAGGAAAAATGAACTTCCTGAGGCTCAAGGTATACTTAAAATGCTACTGTTTTTAACTTTGATGCCATTTTTTTCCATACAGAAATGTCCAGCTGGAGTTTGAATACAGTTTACACCTCTACTTAAACAGCTGATTCATTGACATTTTCATCCTTAACATTTTCAGGTTCCTTGCAGGAGAAAGAAGAGTTTTATTCCTCTGTATCCACTATAATTGTGTTACATTTCCAGACCCATCCATTGGAAAAGTCTACCAGTCAAACAGGATATTAGATTCTCATTTCTGACAAGCACAGTTGACAGAAGTGGGAGGAGAGGTGTGAATGGGAAAAGAAAGTGAGGAGAAAAAAAAAATTTATTTGAGCTTGTGTTTCCCAATGCTAAAGGTATAAAATTGTTAGATTTTTAAGGAGATTATTACAGACAAAGAAGGAGGGAGAGTGAGGGCAAGTGAGATCTATATGTTTTTTATTTTTGGTTCATCTTCAATAACATTACTCAATGTATAGATGCAATTTATTTATCCACATCCAGAATTAATACATGACCATAGAAATAATCAGTACTCAATTCTTGCACAGAATATTTTCCACCATAGCAGTAGATCAGACAACAAAATGCAAAATTTGGTACACAAGCCTCTTATCCTAGTTATAAAAAGGGGATTTTTTTTTCTTTTTTTTTTTTTTTTTTTTTGGGGGAAAAAATTGTGCCAGATTT
>VWZN01019696.1:205505-241322 GCA_013396955.1 Regulus satrapa | reverse complement strand
TTTTTGTTTTGTTTTTTTTTTTTTTCCTGTTATATGTGCTTCATTTTTTACTTATATTTCTTTGATGTTTCAGTCTTTTGCAACTGTTGAGCACAGAAGATTAAAGCCATTATTGCTTTATTAAAAATTCAGTGTTCTTTGCCACTCCTTTCCTGTTTTTTGACTGAAAAACCAGCCAAAACTAAGATACTATCTGTGGGTAGGAAGCATCTGAACCGAAAATGCCATGGTCTCTAATGGTTACAAGGAAAACCAAATATTTTGGTATACACGCAGCCTAATTATTAGCTCTTTTAAACACAGCAAGTACTCACTTGCAGTGGGAGACCCATCCTAATATTATATGTGTAGTCATACACTAATTCTTGAGAGTCCTTTATATGGCAGAACAATGAGACATTCAAATAAAGGCTGAAAAATACTCATATATTTCCTTTTAACTTCTGGGATAAGTGTAAAACAATGTTTACCTTTCTTTATGCTAAGTTTTAGCCATATAAAATTATTCCATCCTTCCTCTACCAAAATCATAAAATGCTGGGAAATCATAACTGCTATCATGTTATGATTTTGGATGAAGAGTTATGTACCAAACCATAATTTAAGGAAAGATACATAGGCATTATTAACGGATCATGTCAGAACAATGTTACTGCTTCTTGTTGCAGGTTTTTGGCATAACTGAAGGCTTTGGTTGAAGGTGAAAGCTTCGTTTTGGCCTGGGGATAACCTCTGAAAGATGCAGCAATCTCACAGCAGAATTATCTGCTGTGTGCTTATCTGCACTGCTAATTTAAATACCACAAGACTATGACATGACAGTGTAGTACTGTGATGGAGATACTTGGGGAATTACACGTGCCCCACTTAATAACGTGGCTCGTTAGTCAACAGAGTCTTTGCTGGTGGGAATTGTCTGCGTAGGCCTTAATGGAAAAAGTCTTCTTATCTAACTATGGAAAAGAAAGATATTGTTTTATTCAGCGAGACTGATACCATAAGTTAAATGGTGACTGCAGAAGGATTTCTGGGTGAAATCTGACCAACGGTTACTATGATATTCAGTGTTCAAGTAAAAATGATTGCCCATATTTTTCAGCTATAACATGCAAAGATACAGGTTAGACCTGACTGTTTTCTTTTGACAAAACAAATGTTTACTATTTAGAATATTAACAGTGTTGTAAACTGTCATCAGGATAAGGTCCTTAGGTACTACAAAGTAAATGTCTACATATAATCTGACTAATGCATGTATTTTGTAAGCAATTATTATCATTTGTCCTTTGACAGGGCTTTCTGAAACATTACAGAGAAATGAAGAATACTTTTAATTTCTACTGTATTAAATTATACTGGTATTAATTATTTAAAAAAGATTATTACTAAAACTGAATGGAAGAAACTATCATTATTATATCTGCCACAAATAAAAAATTTACCTATTGCATAGTAGAGATGATGCCATCCATTAATTAGTTTATAGACCTCCAAATCTAAGGGAGTGCCAGAAATGTCCCGGATTTCCCTGACTCTCACATATATGTGGGATTTCTGATGAAGTTGAAAGATAGGTGTTGTGTATTAATTTGAATGCTTCTGCCATTCTTCACTCTTGTGAAGAAATCAACACATCTTCACTCATGTGATATCTTTCTTTTTCCAATCTATTGCAGAAAAAGCATCTGAGTATTTTGGGCAGGAGACATACCCATTGGGCTGACTGCAGAGGTCTGAGGGCATGGAGATCCACTGTACAGAGAGCAAAATCAAGCCATGAGCTGAAACCTGCTGACATCTCCTGCTAAGCCCTAAAGTAGGTTTTTGGTTTTTGGTTTTGGTTTTGGTTTGTTTTGTTGCTTTTTTTTTTCTCTAGAGGAAAAGAGGGGTTTTTTAGGTGCACCTACTCACAAAGCTGTGTATCACTGCCCACAAAAGTGGCAAGACAGCAAGTGCTGTCTGAGGGGCCCCCACCAGACTGGGGAAGAAATCCACCAATCTCATCTTTGCTGATCTTTCTGTCTGACAGTTACTTCTCCTCCTGCTTTGCACAGACCCTGAGGAATTCACCCTTATTAAAAAAAAATTCAAAAATGTGCGTGTAAGACACGCAGCTTTACAATTTTGATGTATTCATGAAGTCATGCAAATACTGTACGAGTATGTGAGGTACTAGTCGGAGAGACAGTTTCAGTTAAAATAGCTGACATACATATCTGGATAGACAGATGAACTGTGCTGGGGTGAAAAGTATAATCGTGCTTTTAATATTCATGAATGGTACATGGCGATACAGGTCTTTAGAGACAGGACAATAAAGAGCCAGAGATGTTCAGAAGAGTTGGATGTCACTGGACAAACACATGATGTGATCCCAGAAGCAATGCTTCTCAGGACATTATTTTCTTACAGGGACAACGTCCTTGATCTTGAATGACTGCAGGTTTTAAGTGAATAATATGTCAGTACTTTCCACTGAAATAATTTGACATGACAACTTTAAAATACGCAAAACATATTCTGCTGAAGAAGAAATGCATTAACAACTGGACCCCAAAAAGAAATACCTGATAGCATCTTACGTGGATTAAAAATACACAAACAAATATACACACGTATATGTAATAGTAGATACAATGGTGTACAGAAAATTAAATATATAAACATATGTATACACATATTTATGTAAGATTCCTACACATTATTGACAAGAACAAACTGTTCAGAAGATAGCATATTTAGTTATAACAGAAAAATACATTTTATGATTACAATTTACTTGCTCTTTTTTTACTGCCCTGTCTATCTCCTTGAAATGTTCCTTTGTATTCTGGTAAAAAAACAATCTCGCATTTCTTAGCCGCTGATTGGAAAAATCTAGCAACTAACGTGTTTGAAAACATGCACAATCTGATCTTGTAAATCATCATAGTGGAAGCTGCAGGTGCTGAGCAAATGAAGAGCTAGTGTAAAGAAGCCTAAGCAGAGGTATCTCTGTCTTCAGGTTTTGATATGGTAACTGAGACCTGGCTATCAGATCTTGGGCATCTGTTTGACAGTTTTGACTTGTAATTATTATGATGAATCCTTAAACAAATAGATTATAGTAGACAGTGGGAAGTACACTAGGATAAAGTACAATCTGGTCAGTTACTAGGACTTATGTGTGTAGGAGGATGAACAAAAACATTTTCTTTTTTAAAATAAACCAGCAGGTTTTTTCTGCTCTACCTACTGAAAGCATACGGTACAATGCATTTGGCACTGCCAGTTTAAACCTTGAACTATTTGGTAGAATTACAACCTCAAAGCAAAAGATGTTATTATTGCTTTGACTATGATGCATTTACTGTGGCACATACTTGCAAAATGAAGAGCCTAAAGTAATACTCCTAACACCCTATTCAGACACTCAGACATAAGCAGACTGAAATCAAAGCACCCATTGCTCTCCTTTCATTCAACAGGATTTGTGGGGGTAGGACATGTTAAGAATATAAGGCTGTTTTTACTTTGATTTCTCAATAAATGGTCTTAGGTTCCTAACTAGAAAGCTGTAACTTATGTGCATAGCAAGGGGGTTAAGGTGGCACAGGGTTAAGGTGGGAAGGCATCAGAAGTCTGTTTGCTCTGTTTCAACCTTCTGAAATTTGATGCCATTCATGAGAGGTCTCCTAAGTGTAAAAGTTTGTCTCCTCTTGTTATATTGCCACCTGCTCAGGGAAACACTAATCCATCAAGGTCAAGCAGTTCTGAGAAGGTGCTGCAGTGCCTGGGGCAGCCTCTTGAGTTTCACTTCTAGCAGATGCAGGAAGATGAAGTCAGGATGGTCCTCGTTACTGAAATTAGACAGATCAGGAAGTAAACAGAGCTTGCCTTTCATCTGATCTGGCTTTGAGATGGGAAAGGTTGGGGAGGGGGGCAGAGCAGAGGGTGAATTCCTCTTCTAATTACTTTATGGGTCAGTTCTCCAGACTTTGTGTCAATGTCAGACATGCATAATCTTTTTTATTTTTAAATGAGAGAAAGGGAAAAAAATCTCATTAACTACTGAAGATTTTAGGGTTTACTATCATTTTGTTCTCAATACCATGACTTTCATGGGGATTATTATATTTTCCCTTGGGAATGAGCAGCCAACAGATCTAAGACAGGGGAAGAGCCATACTGTCTGCATAAACTTCTTGCCCCTTTACACAGTGAAACCTTTGCCTTTTGTGTTCATTGCTTGGCTTCTTTTCTCTGAAGTGGATTTGAGGATTATGAAAGGCACTGGAATGACAGTACAGGCTGGAGCCCTCTTTTCTCATACCTGAGCTGCTGGGGTAGCAGCCCTATGAGACCATCTCCTCCCCACAGATCTGAAGGGACAGACACCAACAACAGAGGAATCGGATGCCATCTCCATAGCAAAGAGTTTTCCTCTCATCTCCTCTCTTTGCTGCCTGAGCCAAGGACCACCCTGCACAAACCACATCCCCTCTGGGAGGGCATCATCACCTTGCAGAACTCCCTGATTTGCAGATGGCGACTTTGAAAAAGAGAGCAAAAAAGCCTGAATTATGGAAGATCATTGAGGAGCACTGCCTCTCATGCTCAGCATGGGCTATAACTTGTAGCAGCAGTTCAGATGTGCTCTAGCAAGTGAATGAACCAGACTCAATAATGTTTTGTCTCACTGAGAGCCAGTATTGTCTGGGATCAGCTGGGGCAAAGGCAGACTTTTCAACACCTTTTTGGGGTAATGTAGGCTGTGATTACATGAATTCCATGGGCACAGGCAGCCTTATTGCTTCAGTCCCCACTTCTCACACACCCACTTGGAGTCCTATTTTCACAGGGTTTTTAAGAGCCGCTTTAGAGAGCTGTGATAATCCAGGGGATTAGTGAGAGCCAGAGGGGAGCCAGACACATGATGCCCCACAACTGAAACATGCAGATGCTTTGCTTTGATGTGATAAGGCGCAATGAAGCTTTTTAAAACCGAGGTAAGGGAGTGTTTTGTAGAGCACTGCAGCATCCTAACTCTACTAGGGCCTTCAGAAGCCAAGATGCTGTGAAGACAGCTGGTCAACTAGTTGATTCATTTTTAATATTTTTCTCTCTTGATTCTGCTCTGCCAAAACTCTCTCCTCCACATTCTCCCACATCTCTGCTCTCCCAGTTTATGGGGCAGTGGTGGTGAGCAAGCAAATTGTATTTTTCATTTGGTACCCCCAATGAGATGGAAAAACACCCTCTTCCAGAATCAGTTCTGGCTGCATTAAATGTAGCCAGAATGAGCCTTTTGACTGGATGAAAACAGCTATGTGCATTCCTCTTTCTTCCTCTTTCTTGTAGTAGGTGTTTGAGTCTCCTAGAGTCAATGGTTTAATTTGAAACTTTTCTCCTTTCTAAACCAGGCAAGATACTCAAGTGCCTGCTTTTCCCTCTATAAATTCTCAGAGTGTTTCTCCACCAGAAACAAATGCATGTAGCAACATTTCTTTTTTGCCTAATTGTTTTGCAAAGGATGTACAGAAAATTTCTGATGTGCATGCAGATGCAAAGAAGTACATATTTAACCATACATCCGTATATCCCTGTGCATGTATGTGCAACTACCTGTGGGATCAGGACATTCAACACTAACCAGAAACATAGTTGGAACAGGTAAATTATTGTAAATAAACTGCTCCTGACCTGAGTGAAAATCTGTAAAAATTACATTTCATAATAGCCTCACATCAGAAAATCTCTTCAAGATGCTCTTTTTAATCTGCAATATCTTGGTTTCAAACTCCCTGCAGAATTAGGGATTATCTCTCATTTTAATGTTCCAAAGGTACAATGCCACATATTCTTTTAAGAGTCACTTGACAAAGAGAATAGAAGATGTTAGACCCTTTATGAAGTGGAAAGCTTTAAAAATTATTATTCTGCAAAATGCAAACACAGCTCAGGAGGGGTCTCTGTTAGGAAGCGATTTACATCTTTTGGAATTATTTCAGCTTTCAGAATGAAGACAGTTGGAGTGATTTCTTGCCCACTGTGGACCTTGAAGGCTTAGGCAGAAAAGGAAGTTAAATATTGAAATTATTTGCTATTGAAAGACACAAAAGTTGATCTGATATTTAGGCCTTCTGTCTCTGCTTCTGGGTCTTTGTCACTTTATTATCTGTGACCTTGACTCAGGGAATCAACTGATCTCCATTTTATCAGCAGCCAGTGGCTGCACAGTCGCTTGCTAATATTGACAGCACAGGGTGCTGCTTAAAAAGTTGCACTGTCTCACTTCTCAAAAAGTTACTTATTTTTAAATATTGTTTTATCTACTGGTAACATGAAGATTTTCTTTACAATGGATTTTGCATAGCTCTAGGACAGCAAGCTGGATTCAGTGACAGAATCATGGGAAAGGATGTAAATAAATGGGTTTGGACAATTGACTCTGGGAGTTCAGCATTTGTTGAGATATTCTAAAGAACAGAAGACTTTCTGAACTGAAGAAAGCGTAAATGGGAATCAAAGAAGGGTGAATGGGAATCAAAAACATTTAGAAGACTGTTTTTTTCTTATAGAAAACCAACATACCAACAACTAAACTCACAATTTTAGATAAAATTTACTGTATACAAAAAATAATATCTTTTACAGGGAAGCCCACAAGAAATGATACAAAAATATGTGGAGGATCAGCAAGTTCTCTGATCATTAGATCTGACTCAGTAATCTGCAGAGATACGAGGGGATAACTCAGATTCTTAGCAAGAATTACTGACACTGCTATTGTTACCTCACACAACCTGATAGATATGAACCAAGAATTTTAGCATACGGTGCTCCACTAGACGAACAGTTTCCCTGTGCCATCTGGGAAGTCAACATGAGCTTGACCATTGACTGGGTAGGAGCATAATAAAGCCAGCGAGGACAGAGAAAAAACAAAATGTGAGCTTGACCAGTCACACAAATGCTGGAGAAACGACCCACCTAAATTGTTACACAAAGACTTCCAAAGGAGCCCCAAACCTCAGTTTACTTTCCTGGATAAAGTTGCTTTCCTGATGTATGGAGCCACAGATTGTCCTAAAAACCAAAAGCATATATAAAGAAGATTCCATAAAGGTCAACCAGCCATGGACACAGCATTTTCCAGTTTTGTCTCTTTTGACCCCACCACACCCAACCTGGATCTCCATCCATCAGCCACAGACAATGAGTGTTTGGGCCCTTTGAAGTCAACATCAAGGATGTCCCTGACTACCACAAGAGCCATATCTCATGCAGTCACAGTTGTCTACACAAGATTTGAAGCTGCCCCTTTCACTCTTCCACTTCCTGTTTTTTATGTCAGGTAAACTGGGACTGATGGGAGCCAGTGGAATATTTTTCAGTACACCCTTTTTGGTGGAATTGGCTTCTTTTGGCAGCTGTGCCCGTAGATGTAGAAGAAACCTTATTTCAACCAGAAACTTTGTAGCACTGTGGTTAACAGCCAAAATGAAGGAGACCATAATTGGTAGACTGACAGTGATTGCAAAGGAATGAGATATTACTACTTATCCTTATTTGAGATTGAATCCTTATTTTAGCAAGGTGATGAAGATCAGTTTCTATGTAGTTTGAAAGATAATTTTCAGTTACTCTGGGCTTTGGTAAAATGCTAAATAAATGCACATAGCACAGTGGTGTTCTGAGCTTGATTAGACCATTTCAGGGACTACAACAAACCATTTTAGTAAATAATAATCATAGTGCTCAGTGGTTCCTCTCAAAACATTGCATGTTCAGAAAAGCAAAGAAGAAAGGCATTCTGAAGTTTATGTCCACTGTGTCAGGTGAGAAGAAAATGGAAAATTCAACATAAAAAAAGCATGGCAAAACACATGGAAATTTAACATAACAAAATTTTAACTTTTCAGTAGCCATGATTGTGTAAATGAGAATAAAAACAGTCTCTTCTTGGCAGCAAGAATACAGTAATGCCTCTCTTACTACACCCATGTTTCCTCCTTATGCTGGGCTTCTTGCTCATATCTGATTCATGTTGAAAGACTGAGGATGTGCACTAAGATCAGAAAGCCTCATGCAGGAGCAAAGATGTTTCTTTTGCAGAAGAATGGCACTGCATTTAACAAATGTCCTCAGCCCTAGTTCATTCAAAAGCATTTCACAACTAAGCCCATTGTTTAATCATCTCTCCTCTCTTAGTTAATAATATTCTAATTATGATAATTATTATTTCTTAGCATTTACATAACACTATATATCTTCAAAGCATTCTCTAGCTATGAATCACACTGCTCACAAGTTAAGTTATAAAACTGGCTAGGATTTCGCTGTTAATTTTTTAAAGGAAAACAGTCCTGATTTTATGATGTGGAGTGGTATATATATTTGGCTCATATTTGAACCTGAATATCTGAGCTTCCAAAGTAGCCTAGTTCCTTTGGGAAAAGATAAGGACCATAGACTGACCATCTGTGGCATTCAAACAGCTCAGAGAAATACTGAACAGGACCTAAAAAGTGATGGGTAGATTTGGACCAACAAATTGAAATAGAAAATTGAGTTGATAATTTTTAAAAACACTTCCATAATTATTGAAAAATAAAAATCCAGGGAAAAAAAATAATAGCACAGAGAGGCATTTTCAATATTGTAATTTAGAACACATAAATTTTGAAGTAATGGATTTTCCCTTAAGATAAATGTCCAAGTTTTCATCATCTCCATTAAGTCCAAAACAGTGACACAGCATTGTGCTGTTTTCCTCACCTCTTACCAGTTGCTGTGAACCAGGGTCTCAGAATGCAAATGGGGAAATCACTGTCTCCAGCTGAAGAAAGAGCACAGAGAAAGAGGAAACTCTGTTCTTAAACAGGGAAAGGCCAGGGCTGGGATTCGGGTGTCCAGACTTCAGATGCTCAAAAGTACCTTACCAGCACAGGAACACAAGGCTATTCATCCATCCTTGGTCACCAGTGGTCATAGATGGAGAAGGAGGTTTACTGCTGCTCTCAGCACAAGATGCTTGACAGACACAGGTGGGCCAAACATATCTGTTTCACTTCACTGACTGCTGAAGAAGTTCTTTTTCTTAGGTCAGAGCTCTGAGATGGCTCTAGGTCAGCAAGATTAATCCCTTGTGAATGAGGAAAAGTGGATCATTTGGCTTTCCCGTTAAAGAAACTTGTGTATTGATCAAAAAGACAAAATCTACTTTCTTTTGAAGTTGCTCTATGTCCAACCTCCCCTGAGAAAGCCATGACTTTTCACCTTCTGATGGCATCTCTGAGTGGCACACAAGCTTGGGTTTGGTCCATAGATGATATTAAACCATTATATTTAAGAACAAACTGAATAATCTGCCAAGAAAATATGCACTGCTGCATTTAGCTTCATAAGAGATGGTTACTCCTGGACTATGTATATTAATGAGTTTTGAATGAGTGACGTTTGATAAAATATTCACCATCTCTTCAACTTTCTTTCATTTCTTTTCTTGCTGGAGTCCTTTCATATTTGAAAATTAATTATGCACACCATATTTAACCAGGGTGAAAATGAGACTTATATGGAACCTTTCCAGCTCTTCATTACATATTTAATTGTTAAAATAATCAAGCTATCCATCACATATTCTGCCACCCAGTCATCTGTCACCTTGGAATCATTCAAAAAGATCATAGAAAGAGAAGTGTAGAAACAGAAATTTCACATTTCTTGAGCTGAACAGTTTTGCTATTGAGAGGAATGGCCTTAGCATGACATGACTGTATCATGTTTGCAAAAATAACAAATGGCATCTCATAGGGTCTTCTGCACTTCGCATTTTCTCACATGAAGCCCTAAAAACTACCACCATGTGACAAGAAAGTTCTTTAGCACAGAAGAAATTAAAGTTCCTGTGTCTTATTGATTTTAGAGCCTGTCTAAAAATGCTTTACAAAGTGCACAATGATATGTCCAGCATTTAAGAGTAGCTAGATGCTATGGGATGCTTTTCATCAAAAACTTCTCCATGCACTTCACTAAAATGCTGGGTAATAGAGACCTTACTTAATGGATGGTGAGACAGAAACTCTAGAACAGCATAAGACTACAGCAGTAATCCATCAAACATAACAAGGCATTGTGTGGAGCCGAGTCCTTTGTCCCAGAAAATGACAAGGCAAACACAGGAAGAAGAATGAAACCTCCACCTCCTGAGTTTGACTACAGTGCTCCTTTTACTAAGGTTTTCACATACCAAGAGCTGCATGAAGTCTGCTGGGATGTTTCATTTAAATATGGGGCTGAGTGCTGCAGGATCAGAAGCTCTTATGATGCAATTAATGCACAATATTTGAAAACTTTAAAATACAAAGAAGTCGTGGATCTTCAATGGACATTTTGATTTTTAGAAAGTAGAAGTGTAAAGTTGTGAAGATTAACAAAGTTGCTTTACTTATAAGGGTGTCATTCCCTGACTATCTCACATGCTAAATGCCCATAATGTCACCAGGAAAACAATACTGCACAACACGTTTTTTAAATATAGGTGTATTTCAGCAGTCATAAAAATGTAACCTGATTTCAATTCACAAAGGAACATAGAGGAGGTGCAAGTTTTAACTTTTCCTATTTTACTGAAATTTTATTTCACAGTGTTCTATGCTAAAGACAAAAGGATCAAAAGGAATATCTAATTCTTACAGTCAATCCCACAGAGGTGAGGTTTTCAAAGGCATCTTGGTGGGAACAGAGTAGCCCAGTTAGTTTATTTAAGCCCAGTCTCATTGTGTATTTCTCTATAAATAAAGTATGATTTCAATTTAATACCTAATTTTACATAACAAAGAGTGGGCTTGTAACTAGACAGGTCCAATGGAGCTCAGCAGAA
Organism: Regulus satrapa; assembly: GCA_013396955.1. NCBI lineage: Eukaryota > Metazoa > Chordata > Aves > Passeriformes > Regulidae > Regulus > Regulus satrapa. The sequence continues at coordinate 230,455 of VWZN01019696.1, read as the reverse complement.
CTCTAGCTTTAAATTATTATTATTATTTAATTCTTTAGCAGTCCCTAGCAGTAATTGTGCATTGCCTTGTGGTCTAAAGAGAAAATAGGCTTTCTCCTATTTCATACACATAGGTAGGACAAATACTATTTAAATCTAACTGGAGAGCTTTCAAGAGAGTATTAAATAAATCTCAGCTCAGGCAGACTGTAATGTATTGTGAAGGTCACAGCTGATATGAACAGTGAAGTAGCTACTTGCAGGGAAATAATGCATTTGGATAAAGAAGTTGTGCCTATCAAATAGGGATATGAGCTGGAAAAACAAAAATAAACCACTCAAAAAACCAAAGCAAATCAGAAAACCCACAGAAGATGCAAGAATCACAAAACAAAAGTCACCAACACCAGCCATAGCTTGAAAAGTATCAAGGACAGAACCAGTGGAGCGAATGATCTATCTTACAAATTAGACTTCAACTAGTGTAAAAGCAGCCAAAGTGAGGGCCCAATTGTTTTTGTAGCCTGTCGGAAATAATTTCAAACCTGACAGGATACCATGGCTCGTAGTGTGATCTCACAGATTTCAGTGGTCATGCTGAGAGATAAGCAGAGAAGCACGGTAAAAACCCTGATAGCAAAAGCACTGCTGCCAGCTTTGCTGTACTAAAAAAATTATCATTCACTCCAAATAGCAGATCAGGTAAGCATTGAATGACTTTCCTTTCCTTCTCTCCCTCCTCCTCTGTCTGTCTCCCTGCTACCACCCTCTTTCTTCCCCTTTCTACTCCCTGGGAGGATATGAAATGTTGTGTTTTATAGTATCAAAACCAGCTGTTATATCCAGTAACAACAAACACTGAAAGAATTACACTGTCATCAAACTATCTTATGATATCATTAGTGTCCTAAATTAAAGCAAGATGATTGCCCCAGCAGAGAGCAATCAACCATACCCAGATACTGATGCTGCAGGTAGGTTGTAGAGTTCCATTGGAGAAGGTGCTGTGCCCTCACTCTGTAATTATGCCAGGAATCAACTGACAAAGCCATTTCTTCAGTCACAAATGGTAAAGGGCAGAGCCCACATTTCATGTGCCTGGCTAAGAGGGAGTGCCTGTTCCAGCTCCTCAGATTCCCAGCTGCTTGACCCAGTAGGGCTCTGCAGACTGCCATGGTCAGTGGGAGAAGGGCAGGTCTTGTCAGTCCTGCAGGATCCATACAGTTACTGCCTGGACCAACATGGAGCTGCAGGCACCAAGGGAAGTCCATAGGAAGTTGTTATATCTCTTTTGCTGTTAAGACCCTGGGACTTACTCAAGCAGAGTTGCAAGAGAGAGTGGTAGATGAAAGGATGGGGGCAGAGGCACCTGGTTTGGAGTGCAGAGCCCTTGGGTGGGGGATGCTGTTGACTTCTTAACCCACAAACTTCTACTTCTGGCTATTACCTTCTTTTTGGAAGCTGCAGTGTTGGTCTGCAGAATGGGAAGGCCTCTGTTCTCTGGGGCAGGAAATATTTATTCCCTCTGACTTATAACCTCATATACTTGGACTAGTACTTGCATTTTTGCTATACTATGAAGCCCTGTCCAAAACTTATTGCCTGGAGATTAATATTTTCCTGGCAGAAACACTTACTAAGTCCACTAAAGGTACAGTTTGGATCCATTTCATTTATGTGCACAATCTTCAAGCTGGTGGGGAGGAAAGAGAGCCCCCTGAGAAAAACACTAAGCAGGGATTGCAGGAAACTGAACTCAGTTCTTAGTGTTGATGCAGTTTCAACTGTCAACAAATTACTTCATTAGCCTGTAATCACTGTCCCAAGTGGAAAACAGAGATATTTTCTTTGATCAACATATCCAATTCTAAAGTAGCTGTTCAGGACAATAGTCATTTAACAAATGCTTTCATTTCTAGAGTCTATCACAATTTGAGTCCAATAGCAATTTGGCTGTCTAGCTACAGTGCTGTAAACAACTGTGCTGGTGGGGCTCATGTGCAACTAGAAGATGGGGTACAATTCCATTTAGCTTTTTCTCAGTAATAATGCTAAGCTGAAGCTTTCTTTCTTCACACCAGGTCCCCAGCACTCTCTCCTCATTTCAGTATCCCCCAGTTTAGTGACTTGATACAGGTTAAATGCCCATGACTTCTTTTCTTTCCCCACCTGCTGGATCTTAAAAACACTTGAACTAACACTAAAGGGTTGGAAGATGAAGACCAGGCAAAAAGGAATTATTTTCCTTCCAAAACCTTACATTGCTGGTGCTTAGCAATATACTCCAGTAGACAGGCAAAGGCAATATCATCTTGGTTTTACAGTCAGGGTGTGAAATCACAGAAGTATTAATTGCTTTGACCCAGATCCCATAGGAATCTATTGCAGGGCCAGAAATTTGATATGTATGTCCCATATCTCAGATCCATGTATTAGTTATGAAATAACCACCAGAAAGTTGAATAGTTAAGTTGTCTGTGGAAATGGAAGGGGGGGGAAGGGGGTGTTTGCTATGATCTATAAAAGGAGAGGTGGCAGCAATGTATTTCTAGTTCCTGGAAATATCTAAGTTAACTTATATTCTGATCATGAGAAAAAGGGCCCTGTGTGGTTTTATTCCCTCTCAGTTACTTTTGTATGAAGTTTGTGGATTTCGCAATCTAAAGGAAGGTGTTTGCACAATGCAAACTCAATTGAGGATGGAAAAATAATACTCTAATTTTCATTCTTGCATCATCAGTAGCCAAGAAGAGTTTTCAAAAATATTCCAGAAGTCAAAGGTCTATAAAAGCAGATTCCCATTTAATTTCTCTTGCTCATGATGGTGGCAGAATGTTGTCCAAAATTTGGAGGCCTAATTTCTTTCACACTTAATCTGAAATTAAAGAGAAAAATCTTCCAGTCCAATTCAAGCTATCTAATTTCTAAGGAAGAGTTACCTTCTAGAATAAATATTCATACTGAAAATAAAATAATAATATTCCTTTTATTAGCAATTATTTAATTTTATTCATCCAAACAGAACAAGAATAAGAAGAAACTTGCCCATCTCACTTTCTCTTTTTGTGATGCATTCTTCTGATTGAAAACTTTCACTAACTTACGGTCTGCTGACCTGCAGGTGCCAGAAAGGCCACAGAACTGCTATGCTCAAACACAGGTGTGAGGCAAAGAGTGAGTTTTTGGGCACTTCTCCACAAACACAGTTGCAAGTTGAAATTATCTGGCATCCACCAGCACTGACCACACTCAGGCTGTGGTTCCATTCCTGCTGGAGCAAAGGGCTTTTTCACCTCAGGGCAGAAGCAAAGGGGTGGGATGCTGCCAGGAGCAGGGCTTCTGGTAATGAAATGCTGGGCCAAGCCCCAATTTAGCTGACCCAGCACTGGCAGGTCTCCAGTCCCATCAGGAATGGAAATGATCATGCAGGCAAAAACCTTTATCTTTTCCAGATTTTAAAATAAAGGCCCAGAATTTTTCCCTTAGACTCATGCTGGCCCAAAACTTCATCCAGCTACAAAGTAAGTCCAGCCATTTACTACATCCTTTTGTTTTCTTCTTCACATATTTCATAGATGTATGTATTGGTCTGGTCTCTATTCTATGTAATGTGGTAAAAATTAAAATAAAAATTTAAAAAACCCAAACACACAAAAAAACCCCCCAAAACCAAACAAAAAAACCCAAACAAACAAAAACCAATCCAAACACAAAATAATGCATGTCTCAAAATACTGACTGAGATTTTTTAGGAGTATCAAAAAAGTAGACTTTATTTTGAGCATTTACATCCAAGACAAAGCTGAGATTTTAGTTTATGGCCCACTCTGTGGCTTTGTGTTTGCACAAACTAGCAGCACAGTGAGACAAATCCTTCCTTATCTCTAGGAACTATGTACTGCTCACATCCCACAGACACCCCATATTGAAATATATGGCTGGAATTCAGGTAAGTTGAATTTATTGAAATATATGGCTGGAATTCAGGTAAGTGTTCCTAATATAGTGCTATTGCCTTCTTATTACTACATAACTTTCCCTTTCCTTCACCCCATTTTGAAATAGTTCTCAATTGCTTTTGTGAAATAAATATTAAGATGGTATGATCACAACAAAAGTTGGGAAGGCATAATAACATTTTAAAACTCTAATAATACAGTGGGAGTATTGCAGTAGTATATTATCTTTCAACAGATGTTGTAGAAGAAATCATTAATTAAGCTTCAATCATTTAACCTTTGAGGTAGGTAATATTACTGTACACACTTCACTAATGAGTAAACAGAGCCCTTGGCATGTTACAGGCCTTGTCTAAAGTTGCCCAGCAAGTTAGAAGAAGAAGAAGAGAAGTAATGAAATTAAGGCAGCAGAAAGTATTTCGAGCATGACATCTTGCAAATTCTTTTCTCTACTTCCAGCACCCTTGTATTTCCCAAATTGTGGTGGTTTTATACATATAATCCATGGGTTAGCCATCTTCCTACCATGATGCAGGAGTTACACTCTTTTCTGTGGCTTTTGCTCCATAATTGCCCTTTTCTTCGTTTTCTCACTGACTCCCTTCTTCCCACCCTGCTTGGTCTTCCTCACTTCCTTGCTTCCCAGCTGGCATCCAAGGCAGCAGAACTCAGAGGAGTAATTTTCAAGTAAGGATACCTTTGCAAAGGTGCAGGTTTCCAATGGGCTCATTTAAAGCCTGAAAATATGGCAACAGATTTTAGCAAGATCCTAAATGCAGCATCATCTATGGAGAGGAAATCTCTGTATGCATTTTACCTGCTCAATCAGCACAGTCACCTTTTGGGATCAAGTCACATTCAGGGAAGTCACCCCCCCCAGGAAGAGAAAAAAACAAGAGTTGATTCCCCAAAATACCACCTTAATGCAAAATTTCCTCAATGCCTTCCTGAAGAAAACAGAAGAATAGGAAAATTAGGACAGACAACAATGTATACAGGGGAAAGAAAATCAACCATCTTATCTTTAGATAAGACTGGCCTTTACAGGACCAAATGTATGCTTGGAGTCGTTCTAGACAGCTGTGGAGTAAGAGAGTGAGAGAGTTAAGCTTTCCTCCCAGCGCATACTTATTTGTATTTGTGAGCAAAACACTGCACTATTACATGTGCAGCACAGATAATGTGTCTTGGAGATGCAAAATCAGTTAGCCTGGCATGCCTTACAGAACTGTACATAATAGAAATGCTAGCAGGAATATTAAAGGATGTAGTTAATGAATGAAAACTGTCAAGGATCTGCCCAATAGTTACTTTAAACTGTTACTTCTTTTTATTTGCCTAATCTCTGCCCTAGCCAGTGATGTTTCCTTCTTTCCTCATATTGATTTGATAGCCATGACAGAAGTCCACAGCTCCCCCTCTCTCCAATTTATTCCAAGACATTATGTAGTAATTATACTTACATTTTTAAAGGCAGACATTTCTCCATAGGCCGTATCAACCTGTGGCCTCACGATTATAATTACTTGATCTACAGACTGTTAATTTTTTATCTTTCACAGGAATAAAATAGCACAGGAATAGGACACAAGGAAATGCGGAGAAGTTGCAGACAGATACAAGTTAATGTTCTTTAATGACTACATTATATGACAGGAAATACAAATGTCAGGGACATCAGAAAGTACATGATTTTACTTATATATTTCCTAATTTCCTATTTGTCAACATGTCAACAGACTCAGTGAAATGGATTAAATTTCTAGGTGGCTTCTTGGGTTATAAGCAGCTAGAAAAGCATCCAAATAGGTTTCTGTTTATTACTTTTCCAATTAGATTTGCATGGCATTGATGCTTGCTCTCAGGAGTCTATTTGCAGTATTGGGGAAGGGTGTGAGTGAAATTAGGCCAAATCCACGACAAGTTTCTACTTAGCCTAGTTTTCCCTCGGTTACTTATGACATTTCTGTTTTTTTAGCTTGTAAACAAGATGAAAACCAGGAAAAGCAAGAGTTGGTAATAACAGTGCTTACTCTGACTGGAAAAAACTGGTCCAAAACAGCAAGCCTGGCTTTGATTACATTTAGTAATCAAGCTGTGCTCATAATTACTTGACTTAATGTCTCAGGAAATGTTAATCTGCACACGGAAATCTTGGTTCTAGAGACTGTATGATCCACTAATATCGGGTAAGAAGTAAAAGTACTTAATGTTTCCTTATTTTCCATTGTAGTTTCATTGTAGTTGGGGGAGGGCTAACAGAGGTAATCAGAGATATTTCAGAGTTAAGTGAACTAGAAAAATACTTTGCTGAGGATATCACAATGTAGTAAAAGTACTCTGATATTAGGGTGGATCCCAACAGTGATTGCTTAGGGTAAACTGTAAATTTTTAAACACTGTTTCTTCAACATCTCCTAAAGAAAAACATACATTAGATGTCAGGACTGTTAACTTTGCCACAGCGAATTACAAAATTGCACACTGCATTCAAAAACAAAATGAAGCTGCTTCAGGACTATACAGCTTATTGGGAGTGGAATGTGTGGGGAGACTAAAGGAGCTCAAGGGATGTGTGTTGTCTTGTTTATGTGACAGGTAAGTCTTGTGGAACTGCAGAAACCCTCCCAGTCCCCATCAAGAGTCTGCATTTGGCTCAGTTATTTTCATTTGATAGTTTCTTTTTGTCCTCTGTGAGTGTCTTTCTTCCTTACAACTGTTCTGCTTCCCATTGCGGCCAGTTATACACACAAAGAGCTTGGGAAGGGAGTGGGACAGAAATTTGAGGAAAAATCATAGTCATTCTGCAACATAGAGGAAGAAGTGCTTAAGACTATATTTAGGTTTAACAGAACAGCAAAAGTATAAGTAAAATACTTCTGGAGAAGGAGACAAATAAATTGCATGTGATTATTTTTACAGGTACTTGAATACCAGTTTTCAAGCATTTCAGAAACTTAGGTGCTATTTCATCTTGTCAGCAAAACTTAACATGTTTCTATAGATCAGAATTATTTTCAGTTATTTGACATAGGTATGGATTTTCTACTGAGAACTCTGGGTTTTATTAATTGTCAATACTTCCTAAGCCTGCACTTGCCTCTTCCACGGGATCAGCCTGATGGGTCTCAGCCACGGATGTGCTTGACTGATTGCACACCCAATTCTTTCCCTCCTGTTATTTCCAGGTAAGAAGCTCTAACAAAAAGCACCTGAAACTGTTGTTGCTTCATGGGTAAGTGACTGAACACTTCATGCTACCGCTCATATCTTGCACAGTATCCTTCCTCCATTGATTCAGACTCCCATCCATACTGCCTTTCTGGTATATGGGCTATATATCTCTGCAGCCAAGATCTCCCAAGGTCAAGAAAACCTCAACAAATTTCATTAGCACTCTCTTGCCTTATATGAGATGGTCAACCATGCAAGCATTAAGTAAAACCTGTCAGAAGACTAAACCTGCAGGAACCTGTAACTGCAATACCTACTCTTTCAGCACAAAACACTGCCATATGCCCTTTAACCTGTTTTTCTCCACCTCAAAGCTCTTGATCAAATCCTCCCTTTATGCCTTAGTAATTTTCCACTCCTGTGATACACAAGCCCACAAATATTCTGCACTTCATGTGTCTAAGAAAATCTTACCGAGAAGTAGTATCTGTTGAATGTGGTAACAATCAACATTGATGACCCTGTGATGCATTTTTCTTTGCTTTCACACATTTTTCCCCACACTTTTTTATTATTTTCTCTGAAAACACATTCTAATAACTTTCATACTCAAAAGTGCTAGACCTGTAGTTACCCAGGTTTTTATTTCAAACCCTTGAATAAAATTTACACATCATGACCAACTAGTTTTTTAAAATTAAGATTACAAGGAGGAAAAATATTTTTTCAGATAATATTTCTGGAAATAAACACCATGGAATATAGCTTCCCATGAGTGTCAGTAGTGGTTCATAAAATTTTCCTCAGTTATCAGAGCATGTGATAATTTAAAATTATTCAAACCATGCTGTTCATGGTAGAACCTCTCCCATGTGTGTTATAGGTGAACAGCATTATCATACACAGAGTTTGGCAAGACTAAAAATATAGTGATCCTTAGATTTGAAAAGTAAATAAAAGGAAGATACCTGGCTCAGACCTCCCTAAGTCCTTTGTTCTTTATAGCTAGCAATATAAAAACAAATGAACAAACAAATCAGCCCATCTCAGAGGTAAGCCATGCATACAACTTTGTCCCCACATATTTCTGCCTAGAAAATATCTCTGCATTTATTTGCTGTATGCAAAATGCTGACTGGCACAGCAACTGTAGAGTGACTAATATATCACTGTAATCAAGGACAGCTGGTTTTCTTGTGGAGTTACCAAATTCTCTTCAGGAGCCCTAGCTTCTAATTATCTCTAACTAGGAACAGCCTCCACCTTGCCTTCCCTCCCCAGCAATACAAGAGACTGTGGTGCAGCACCCCCAGCCTCCAACTCTTGCTCCCACACCACGGGAGGCGATGTATTAAACATACAATGCATGTTCTAATAACTGGAGCCAACGAGAGCTAAAGAGCTTGCAGCTGCTGGTACCACCTGTGTCCCTTCGCTTCCAGCCAGAACAATCTCCTCTCTGCAGTCCCTAGTTGTGGCGAGAGATAAAAGAGGCAGAAAGTGAGAGTGACACGTCTGGCTCATGTCCTGCTCTTGTCATGAAGGAGCCAGTTGATCTGGAAAGCTTGCTTGCTCCTTCTGTGCGTGATTGGGTCTCTTTCCCCCCAAAGCAAGCAAACACAAGGTAGCCATATATGAATTTCCTACTCATTCCTCTGTGGAGTGTGCCCCACATGCTTGTTGCCATAGTTCACAGAAGTGCAATTTCATTAGTCATCCCTGTTGGCTTCCTGCGTCATGAGGATTGCTGTGAGATGGTAAACTTGGCTTGAGCAGGGAACAGACCTGGTGGGTAAACGTGGCTTTGGCAGACTGAATGGAAATCCATCCTGAGATCCATTTTTTTTAAGAGACATTTTTATAAAGGCTGTTGACAGAGAGCTGGGGTATTTTTTAACCCTCCTCTTTTTTTTTTTTTTTTTTTTTTTTTCTCCCTTGCCTGGCTGAGTAGTGATATGGATGCCTTTCAAAGTTTGGAATTATCCGTTGGCCATTTCACTGCCTCAGGACAACTGGCATCCATTCAGGGATCAGAAAGACCATCAGTTGTTTGGATCTTTTTCCTTTCACATGGAGTTTTGTTTTGCTTTTTCCCTTTCCATGTATTTTATCTCTGAGTTGGCTGTTTTGAATCAATGCCCATCTTGGGCCAGATTGTGCCATTAAAGCACTGGCCAGTATTGTAGCTGGGATGGGAAGCAATGTTGGCAGAAATAGGCACTTGCATAGATTCACACTAGATTATTACCAGTATTAGTTATCATCAATGAAAACTGAATCTGTTCTTTACAAAATTTCTACCATATTCTCAAACTAGACTCTCCTTTCTTAAAATACCATCTGCAGTTTATCCACTTATTTTAGATATCCTCTCTCAGCTGACATTCCAAGCATGAATGCCGGAGAAAATTCCCTCAGTCACATTTTATGAGCAACACCTGTACTCCTACAGTCTTGCCCTTCTCACTTGTCAAATCCAGGGACTTATTCCTTCCTTTCTTTTGCATCATATTGGAATGTTACTGCCAGACATGAGTACAGGCACAAAATAACATCGCTCTTTCTGGTCTGACATACTTGGACTCCTTCAGTTTAACATAAAATAATGACCCAAACTTCAAAGATATTTTAGCTTTGTAATATAGATTTTGGGCTCTTTAAGCTATCACAAAGCTTTTGTTGTAACACCATTACTTCCTGTAGACATTTCTTCTCTTCAACGGGATTCTTTGTGCTTGCCCAGAATTTTTGAATCCACCACAGCATTGGCAAGCAGGCTTTTCCGAGAGATTTTTCCACTAACAATTCTGAGTTTCTATTTCTCCCACAATTTAGAGAGGAAGCAATTGGGTGTGGGGCTGTGATACCTGTTCCAGTCATTTCAGCAGTTGTTTTCCCATTAATACTTCATAGTAAGTATTCGTAATACCCACATCAAATTATCTAGCACAAGCATGGAGCTGATGAAAACTCTTTGCTTCTCTGAATTTCCTCACAGAAGAGCTTTCCCTCCTCACTGACTACACAAAAAGCCTGGGACTCTTCACAACCTAATTTAGCAGGTGACTGAGGTTGGTGGTACAAATATCCTGCTGTACCACTGCCTATTTACTGCTCTGTGTGTTTGTTTCATAGTCACTGCTACATGCTTTGCTCTCCTTTGTGAAATATCCCGTAAAGCCTTAGATGCTGTGAGAAAAGATTCTTGCATTTAATGGTCTGGTTGATTACAATTGGTCTTGGAGAAGAGGAAGCACAAGGAGTACATTGAACACCTTAGGGGACAATGTTATTTGATATTTCTGCTAGTAAATACATCAAGCAGAAAGTGATCATGTTAAACCAACAGCCTGCTCTGTATCTATACCATTCATTCTGATAGCAATGAGGGAGTAAATAAGTTGACCCTTCAGCTTTCCATGTTGTCCCATGGCAGCTCCCAGAATCTGTTTTTGTATTTGCTCTGTAGCTGATTCCTTTCAGTCATTGCAACACTGGCATTAGACCAATTTAATTTCTCTTGGCCTGCTTCTTGCTTATCCTCTGTATGCACTGATGGTCCAGTCCTATAATGTGGCGGATGATGTCCAGAAACAGATATATTAAACAGTACTACCCTGCATCTTCCAGAAATGAAGCAAGACAGCCCAGACTTTTCCAATTGTTACTAAGATTTTTTTCCTTTTTTTTTTTTTTAAATTTTTTTAATTATTGTCATTATTTTTTAGACATTGGACACATACAGATAACAGTATGTAGCAACTGATACTGTATCAGTTTTTGTCTTCTTTAGTAACAATTTACTCTAATTGTGTTCACCCACTCCTTTTACAGACATATGATTTATACAAACCACTAAGAGAGGCAGATATCCATCCATCTGTCCATCCATCCACACTTCTACACAAACACAGTTTGATGTTTAAATTCAAATGTGTTTATGAGTGCATAAGAGAGAAAATAATAATGTACAAATTTGGGTGTAACTAAACAAGCCAAATTACTACTTCTTTGAAAATGCAATACAGTATTTAAAATACTGTTGACATGCTGACATGCTAAATTAAGAAATGCTTAAAAGCATTTACCATTTCAAATATATCTTTATTCTCCCTACTTAGCATATGAAATTATAGATTCAAAACTTAAAGATTGTTAACTGCCGTCTCCTGTGTTTGGGGGACTTAGTTGTTCTTACAGTGGACTGCAGGAAAATTATTTTTCAATAGCTCTGTTGTGTGGAACTTGACTAAGAAATGGAAATAATGGTTATTAGTTACTCACTTGTCAGTGTTTGGGCAGAATTGTTAGTGCTATTTTCAAAACACTCTAGTTTAATTCTTTTTCATTGTAATAATGTTAACATTGGCATTCTATGGAACTGATACCTTGATGGTTTACTTGTGAAAGATTCAGGTCATCTCTCCTTTTTCTTGTCTGTATGCATGTGCTCTTAGTCTCCCTGCTTACAGATTTTCTTCTGATCATTACTATATGTGCAGCAACATCTAAGTTAATGTGGTCTCATTTTAACTTATGCTTCAGCTAGTCTTTGTCAGAGGAAGGGGGGACCTAAGCAGCTACTGCTTGTGAAAGGTTAAATCATGAATCCAGGCAACTGCCTGAAGAACCACTCCAGGATAGAAGTAGAGCAGTGTGCAGAAAAATTTTACCTCACACACGGGTGACTACAATGGTAGTGTGATGAAAACACCCATCATAACGGCTCCTCAGTCAGGGTTTTCCTCTCCTCCTCACATGGATTCTCTTAGAAGAAAAGAATTGGAGGGAATCTCCTACATGAGATGGTGCTTTCCACCTAAGTCAGCTGCAGAAACACAGCCATCAAGTTGATTTTAATCTTACACTTTTTATGTGGGGTATACAGCAAACAGAAATGTTTCAAAGCACTTCAGTGATTTAGGAGTGCAAGCCCTGTTGATTTTTCAGTACAAAGCCTAAAGAAACCTGGGTCATCAATATTATGTTTTTAGATTGCCTAGAGTAAGTGCAAACAGCGTGATGCAAAATTGTGTAATTTGTTCATACAAACAGAAAATTTTCCTTTCTGCCAAAGATTCATAACATATAAATCTTTCACTTATTCTTGCCAGTTTTTTATATTGATTTTAGTATGATATTTATCAGTTTGTATGTATATTTGACTTGGATTTTTAAAAAATGGACTTATGTATTTCATTTTATTCTTAATTGCATGAGTATATTAATTTACAGACTGTATTTACAACAAGTATGCAATTGTACATAAACCAGAAAAGACTGCTAAAAACTAAGTTTTGTGTAGTTATTGCTAGATACAGCTATGTGTGAGTAAGCAGTTATCACACATTTAACTACATTGTGTTATGTATATCTTTCTCAAGATAAAAGGACCAGCAGAACAGCATTTTCACATCATTACCAAAGCCATGTTACAGCAAAAGCACTCAATAATTATAGTACACACTGAGATACTACTGTAAAAGCTGGGGAGAAATTACAGGTTATTTAGATAGTATGACATAACGAGAAACAAAGAGTTGTTGAATTGGAATTCCCATTTTTAATAGCTATTATCTGTTGAATTAATCTTGTGATTTCAAAAAAATGCATTTCCTTTTAGAGTCATATGCAAGTCACCTGCAAAGCAGAGAGTAAATTCAGTCTTCATTAATAAGGCAACATACATAGAGGAGAATAAAAAATTAAAAAAAAAAAAATAGAGAAAGAAACACACAAAGATTATTATATGAATCCTGGGCCTGATTCACTGCAGTAATATTCCAGCCAAGTAGTTCAAAAGAAATTAAGCCAGCACTCTATTGGAAGAGATTCACAATGGTAAATTAGGGCTTCTTTTGGCACGCTCATGTGCAAAAGGGAAATTTGCTTGTTGGATTCTCCCCTCACTTTCACAACATAAATCAGCAGTAATTCCACTGAAATCAATGGAGTTCAGCCAGGTTAGAATGAAGGGGAGATGAGAATCAGATTCACAAAGCACAGTTTGCTGTGATTTAACACACAAACGAGTGCCTTATAATCTGTTTACTAACAATGGATGAAATATGCAAATTGTCTCTTTTGGAAAACAACAGTGAAAACTGAGCTTCACAAAAGGAAAATGAGGGGTGTGAATGTTCTTAGTTCCAGACACTCTCATCCACAGCCAGAGGTTTGATACACACACACTGTCTAAGCGAGAAGAAAACTGCCAAGTCTTCACAAAGCATGCAGAAGTAAGGTAGATTACAACAAGATGTCAGACCATGATGTGGAATGGCAAACATCCCTCAGAGACACTGGGATAATCCAGCAATCAGGCTCTGAACAATGTCCCTCTGAGCAAACCCAGCATGAGGCCAGCCATGCCATCTCACACTACAGGCTGCACCCTAAACCTACTGCAAAGCCCTGCAAATGTGACTGGGTCCAGGTGGATCCAGACTCTGGTGGTCTAGAGCAGGAAATGTTCACCTTCCTCCCCTCCCCCCCCCAATTCACACTTTTACATTTTCAAAACCACTGAGGGTTTTAAATGGTTGAAACTGAGAATCAGAATATGTTGGCTGAGTAGAAGATCCCAAAATAACTAGACAGAGAATAACTAGATAGAGAAATGCTTTTATATTCACTTACCCATGGAAGAGACAGGAAGAGTTAACTTTTACTGGCTCTGAGCAAATGCTCATTTTGAGTTTCTGGATCAGAATGAGCCTGGTGAAACTGCATATCATAATTAGAGAGATTATTTCCTTACGCCAAACCTTTAAATTGAGATTTCCTTCTTTGGATTTTCTTTTTCCTTATGATTCTTTTATTCTGATCCAGGCTTAACTCAGATATTTATATTACCTGTGAGAAGACATTGTATTATGACATTCAAGACTGGGCAGAACATTCAACACGTGGAGAGACTGGGATTTGTGTTAAGCATATCCTAAAGCATTGCCTCAGGAGCAATCCAAGTTCCAAGGAGCTCACAACGAAGGAGAGCAGAGTTTAACTTTTCCCAGCAAGCTAATGATCTCATATCTCTAATTCCTGACTTCTCTTAATTTCTGATGGGTGCAAGAAGGACTCACAGTTATCTCACAGTTTGAGATAACAGGGAGGAAACAGGAGGAGCTGTCTCAGCTCACAGGCCTAGAAAACTTACACAGTTGGCTGGAGAATAGTATGGGGGAAACCAAAAACCTGTCACATCAGGCTCTGGAACCCTGTTGCCCAGAAGAGGGCAGACCTACAGTATTTTTCAGTAGATGGTGGCATTCTTGCAGATCTACTTCTCTTTGGTCTGTCTAGTCCGCTGAGTGGGCTGAATGCCACACAGTGCAAACATACAAACAACCACAACTCAAGAGAAAAAAAAAAAAAAAAAAATTTTGGGGNAAAAAAAAAAAAAAAATCTTAGGTATTGGTCTCAGTCCATGAGCTTAATCCTTTGCCACTTCAACCAGTGCCAGTTCTTAGGCAAGAATCTTTTCCTGTCAGTCTAAAAATTATTAAATTATTATGATCAAGCAAGTGAACTAGATCAATTTCACTGCTGTTGATCTAGACAGAAGACCTGTCATGAGTAAAACCTAGCCCCTGGAACCAAAGATGCTGATTTTAATAAAATTCTCCATGTCCCCCCTTCAAGTAAAATAAAAACTATCACTCAACTTTCACCTTACTATCTTTCTCCCAACTTTTCTTCATTCTTTCCTTCTACTCCCCCCCAGATGACTGAAAAAGGCTGGAATACATGATTATTCATTAATTATTTATTAAAGAATATCTAACTCTCCAAAATATTTGAACTTATATTTCTATTTCACTGAAAGTGCATAGTAGAAAATACAGTGAATTTTTTTGTTCAGTTGAACCTAGAAACCAAAAGATTAATGTTAGTATGATGATACTGAATGACATACACCTAGAGAATAACACCTCTATGAACAGAATTATTTAAAACACCCATTGAAAACAAGCCCTTATGCAACTTTCTTAGCTTCCAAGCACTTCCACCTACTGTCTCAGAGTTACACTGTGATAAAAAGACATCACTTTTTCCTTTAAAACAAGCAGAAATTCTGCTCTGAAGTAGGCTGTGATGGTAGTGAAATTTCTGTTTGCCAGGTCTTATGTATCTTCCTTTTTTTGCAGTTGTTCTTACTACAGAAGCTTCCTGCTCACTAGCCAGCTCTTGCTGGTTCTTGCAGTCTGGCTAATGCAAATTGTCACAGGGTACAGCTCACCAGGGGAGTGTGTCTGGAGCCTGGGGACTCCAGCAAGAAGCCTGACCCAAACAGACCTCTAGCCAAGCTGTTAGATAGTGAAATGTGGCACCAGGAGAGCGCTTCAAGGTTTTCATTCTCCTGTGATACTGATCCCCACCTCCTTTCACACACCTTTTTTTCAGATAACATTTTAAAATTAAGCAGTATCTGGCATAAAACTCACACTTCCCTATGTACACTCACCACTAGATTTTTGCAAACTGGTCATCATCAGGATTCCCTTGAAGCTGGGTGGAAAACTGCTGTGACTACAGAAGGTGACTGCCCCTGCACTGTTCAGACAGGCATGTATGAATCAGGCCTGCACTCTTCTTGGAACAGCACAAATATTCTGCCCCACTAATGCATAAATACTTGAAAAGTAAGAGAAAAATACACACAGAACTATCCCTCCTCTTAGGCTGCATCAAAGCCCTTGAAATCAAATGAGTTGTTTCCACTCCCAGCTCCAAGTTTAGCACAGACCAGGACAACAAAAGCTCCTTTTAAAAATATGTCCCGGTGGCATTCTGTCCCCTAGAAAAACAGGGATTATGCCACTGATGAGCAGTGTAGGAGACCTACTACATATTAGGACTCTATCAATACAGAAAAAAAATGAACTATGATATTAGAAAAGTAATGCATACCACATATGGCACGTAGAGATTGAATAAGTAACTATAATTGTTTCTCATTCTAAAGAACATGAAATTATTACAGCCTGTTTAAAGTTAACAGAGGTAAATATTTTCTGAATTGACATGTAATTAAAATATGGCACTTACAGGAGATTTTGGAGCCAGAAATAATAAAAGGGATAAAAAGAACAATTAGAAGTGAACCTAGAAGAAAAGTCTGTCAGGACTATTAAACAGAGAGATGCCCTATCTTCTCTGGTTCTGGAAGGTTTCAATGTGTTCAAGGATTTTATGATGACAAGCTCCAATACATATATTCAAATAATAATTTAGAATAAAATTTCACAAAAGGGAAAGAATATTTTCCAAAAAAAGCATCCAGCCACCATCTTCCAAAACGTGTTTATGAAAACTGTCTGAGGTAATGCTCAAAACTGAACCTAACACCTTCAGAGTGTTGCTTAAGGAAGAAAAACATTTATAAAATAACATTATCTTCTGGCCTTGAAACACTTTCCAGAAAAATATTTCCCAACTACCTAAGTCAAATAGCCATTGAGGTTCCCAATTTTTTGGCATAAACTGTTAAGTAACTTTACTCACAGCTCACTGTTTCTCCAAAACAACAGACACAGTGTCTGAGGATTAAAAGTTTAGGAACATCCCTGTTGAAACGTGGTATACCCCAATTCAGCCCCAGGTGCAGCAGCTGTTGCTTCAGAGGCAGAACCAGCAGCTGCTGTCTGCAGCACCATACATGCCAGGGTCCTCAGCCTAAACCTTCCTCTAGCTTAAAGGTCTGGACCTGCCAACCTTTTGACAGCAAAGGACTTCTCCCTCCTCACATCAGGAGAAGACCTTTGCTTTCCTGCCTCTTCTCAGAAGGAAAAATAGGTAAGGAATAAGAAGGCAGAATTTTCAGAAGCAATAGTTTAGCATCATGAAATTCAGTGGGGACAAGTGTGAGCATCAGTGAGATGCTTGTTTAAAATGAGCACCCTCTATTCTTGGCTGTGTTATAAAGGCAGAGCTAGCCGAATGAGAATGTTCATTACTGAGAGACAGACTAGACTGAACAATGGGGACAGCTGACCTCAGACCACACACATACTGTCTTCACTTGGTTCCCACATGATCTCTGGATACTGAGTAATCACTTTTCCTGAAACACGAGTCTCTTCTCTCCCCAAAATTATCCCACCCTTCTCCGAGCATCACTTTCAGTGAGTGAATCAAAAACCACATCACAGGTTTTTTAAAAAGTGGATCCAGCAGAAATGGGACACCTTTTTATCTGTATGCTGGGAACCTGATTTTGTCAATTATACGCTGTATATAAAAAGCCTCTGCTATCTGCTTTCCCAGTACTCTGGGGAATGCATATGAATAATTTTAAATGAGAAAAATGCTGTTGGGAATATTGTTTTATTTGGAAATTCTAAACTTTGAAACACATCTACAAGACTATTTTATAATTAATAATATTTATTTTTTATATAAATACACACATATATGCCTGTATTTTGGATTCAAGTAAATAGAGGAAAGACACTTCATTTAGATTTCCACAACCACTAACAGATCTTGAAAGACATTACAACGTGCTTTAAAAAGAAATATCTTTGGACAAAGGTGCTAAGTGTGAGAATTCTCTGATCACCTTTTTGCAGGCCCAAGTGAGTGATATGTGAGTGACAGATGTGCTATCTGTGGCACAGAAATGATTCCATTTATCAGCTATATACTTTCCTTGCAATTTGATAGTTACAGAACAGAAATCATTCTGGGAAACTCTAATATATATCAATATTTACAAAATTTCCTCCTTGCTTTTTTAGAAGAATGAGAATTTTAATAAGCTGCAAAGAAAATCAAAACGCTCTTTACATCATGAGGGTTACTTTAGGGTGATAATTTAAGCCTTTGCAGTCTTCTTGATCTCCTTGATGATGCCTCACCATTTATTGACATAGCTTATTCTCTTTTGAACTATGTCAGTTAGAATTATTCATCTCAGAAACTTAGCAGTGATTTCTTATAGACTGTTAGTGTTGGTGACACAACACTGTTATTCTTAAAGGAACAATTTTCAGAGAAACACACAGGGGAATTACACTGTTTCCAAATTGCAATTGTTGGCCAGTTCTTTTGTCTTTCATGCTATTGTTTCTGGTGATTTTTTGATGTAGCAAACAAATTGAATTCATCTTGAAAAATAAATTACAAACTGGAAGTTTTCTGAGCTGTCCACACAGTATTTGGTTCATCTTCCACCATATGTTCCAAGTGTATCACTGGGACTGACACCATAAGAGAAGGTGTTTGCCAGCTGTCACCACAATGTGGTTTCTGAACCACAGTTCAGGAGTATTACTCCTGAATACAGGAGTATTACTGCTGGATCCTGAGTGCTCTTGAAAAAAAAAAAAAAAATTATCAATGCCTGATCTCTTACTGGTGACCAATACTTACTAATGATCAGATAAAAGTTTCCGAGACTTTTTTAATGCAAGACTTTATTCTATACAGATGTTTTTGTATTAAGTTCTAAGAGGCCACTTTTTACTTTATAAATTTCAGCAAAGTCTTCTGTTCCATTTTTAATCAATGGAAACAAAATACTTGTTGTCCAGACTTTGTAACATTCACATATATTCATTTAGCTTCCTACAATGTTGTACCACAAGATGTTTTCTGTCTTCCCTGAGCTCTGGATTATTTCTCTCTCAGCTACATAATTCTGCAAAACATTTCAAAACAATGTTACAATAGTTATTATGTTAAAGAAAGTACAGCCATCTCAATCTACAAAAGGCCCCCTACATACTGCATTATATTTTTCCATTCCTCAGCACTTACTAATGTGTTTAACTTTTTAGAAAAGACAAGATTTTTCTTGAAAAGCAATGCAGAGACTTTTAAACATTTTCCCTGAAATTTCCTAAAGTGCATCATATTTAGCATTTAATTTACAAAATTTACAAAACCCTCTCCACACCCCTTTCAAAAAAGCTCAGAGTCAAAATAAAAACAAAACCAAAAATCACCACTTTTGGTGGGGAGAGACAGATGGCAGATTAGCCAAACATGACTTTGAATCTTGTCTCTAACTTTGGCTTTAAACTTGAGATTTTCTTTTCCAATGCTGTTAATATGAATACAGTTATGTTAGATACAACTTTCACCAGATGACTTTCCATTAGCACAAATCAGGGAATTTGACCTCTATATGTCCTAATGAAAATGCTTAGTGCTGATAACTCATGGAAAAAAAAAATAATTCCTTTTTCTAAGGGCCATATTAAGGTGTCTCATTCTCATGAGATGCCATCTACAGATGATGTCCAATGCTGATGAAAAAGGTACTGCTCTGAAGGGGAAATACACTGCTGTGATATAGCCTCACATTTTTCAACAGAAATTAATAGTACAATACTATGTATTCATACACAAGCACACATATATTTAAAGTAACTTTCATTAATACCCAGGACACCTGTGGTAAAATACAGTAATGTAAAACATACTTTAGCTAAAAAAAAAAAAAAAAAAAAAAAAAAAAAAGAAAAAAAAAATTTTAAAAAATTNTCAATGACAGAAATAAGTTTTAAAAATATTTCTTTATTATATGAAACCTACAGTGCTGGCTTCTGTTATATATGTTCTCCTTCAAGATATTATATTCCTGTGTATAAAAACAGGGTTATTGCACAAGGAAATGGGCAATGCCCTGATATTTATATAATGGAGTAGGAAAACAGCCAGTATAAACTATTAATTTTACACTTTCAGACATGAGTAGGAACTCTGAGTGCTTTTCCAGCTCCAAATTTCTTCTCTGTCTTGAGATGACTGAAACTAAAGAGATCAAGTGATCAGGGTCTCAGTTGAGCTGGCATTTTTCAGGTGTCTGATGCTGTGCACATGCAACCATGACTCATGTTTTGAAATTACACTGGAATGGGAAACACTTTCACACCTCAGCCTGAAGTCTGGAATACTAGCAGGGAACCCTGCCTTCTCTTTCTTCACTCACCCTGGACAAAGCAGGTAAAAATTTGCTTTCTGACCTTGGTGATACTGGATTGCTTAAGAGCTTCAAAATCCTGTCTTTGCCTTAGAGAAATCTTTTTATCTTGTCTCAGCCATGCCTCAGCTCAGCCTCATCAGGCTGCCACAGAATTTCCTGGGTTGTTGGCATCACTGCTGCCAGTGCCCCAGTCTTGAGGACCCCATGTCTCTCCTCAGCCCTGCTTTCTGTTGGCCTCTGCACTCATTCTTCCAATGGAAACTTTTATCTTAGGAAATTCACCAGACCTAGGATTTTATATTAACACAGTCTTTTTATATTGCATTAGAGTTAGTTTGAATAAAAATCTTCCCTTAGAAGCAGAAAAGCAGGTACATTTTAATGCAATTATTTGGCCAAATAAAAAATTTACAAGTTACCCCAAGTACAAAAAGGTAGATATGTGTCATCTTATTTTTGCAGCACTGAACTTTGACAAACCTGACTTAACTCTCAGAGAACTCCTCATTCTTCCAACTTTTCACCAACTAAGATCTTGAAGGTCATCCAATATCTCAACCGTTCAAGAAATTACCATGTTAGCACATGATTCACAGCATGCAAGTTTGCAAATAACACGTGTTGATGCAACTATTTATTGCATATGGGATTTAAGATTCAAGACTATCTACATATTTGAAAAGGATAAAAATAAATAATAGGGCACATGTTCAGTCTTTTCCATTTGCATAGTGATTTGCCCATAAAAAAAGAAAATTATAACTAAATTGAGTCAATAGTTTTATACAAAACACTATTTTGTCACATTATCTTATACAGAATTCAGACAAAGATGTAAATATTCAGGCATTGCTCCGTGCAAGTGCATGACAAAAACAAATAGCCTTGCTGTCAACATTTAAAATTACTGTACTTCAAGTAAAGTTATTATTAATATAGACACAACAGACCAGAACTCTAGCTGGTGTAAATCAGTGCAGTCCCATGGAAAATTTGCCTCAGAAAATTCATATTGCTATCAAAAATTTTACACTGAGAAGTACAAGTAGAACTTTACAACAGTCCCTTTTTTAAAGCCCAAAATTTGTCATAACTTAACTTTTGACTGCTGTGTATTACAAATAGTACAGAAATTACTGGCAGAATGAAATTTTCAACAAATTTTGTATCATAGCAAATAAAATAGCCAGTAACTAAATATTTGAAGAGACCTTGTAAGCAGTTCTTATAATCTTTTGCAAATAGATTTTTCATCCCCAGAAATTCAATGGGATTGATCACAAAAATATTGAAGTGTCTTAAAAACGCATCCTTACAAAACATCTCCAAGGGGTATTATTTCCTTTTTATGGGAAATAGAACAGATGTAGAGACACAAGAATTTGTACAAGATGACACCAAAGGCATGACATAAACAAGAAATGAACTAGAATTCATTGGGTTCCCACCCAGAGTCTGAAACAGTACCAAGACTTTTGTCTCCATCAAAAGTCAAGTTCTCATTTCATTATAATTTCCAGTGAATCCATCATATTAATTAAAATAGTTAATAGTGTTAGCAGAAAAAAAGCTACATTTATAGGCTCTGATCTCACACACTCTTACTACAGTGGTAAGAGACTTTCAAAGCTGGTTTTGCATTCTCTCCCTTTTTGGAAAGGATTTGCAGAAATATTATTTTTCCTCCATTTATACTATAAATGAGGACAAGACTAAATGCCAGTCTCACCAAACACTCTTTTTCCAATCATGGCCTGTTTCCTATGCCCAAGGCATTTGCAAAATGTAAAGGAAGCTAATCTATGCTCTGCAGTTATTCACTCACATGGAATTTTCAGAGTCTGTACTGCTGGTTCAAAATATTAGCTGTCCATGAAGCATTACTGAACAATGAATGATTCAAAACAGTGCTTTCTGCTATCTGAGGATGCTCCAAAGAATGTCTCTGCTGAGGGTTTTTGCAGGATCGATGGGAATGAACAGCTCAGCTGGCCCTGAGAATGTGTGGGGAAATCCCAGGGCCATCATCTTCCTGTAAACATCTAAATGCTCTTACATAGCATGGGCTTAGGAAGAATTGCCATTTTAAATTCGGGTTTTTAACAGA
This sequence comes from Regulus satrapa, assembly GCA_013396955.1. Lineage (NCBI taxonomy): Eukaryota > Metazoa > Chordata > Aves > Passeriformes > Regulidae > Regulus > Regulus satrapa. The sequence continues at coordinate 208,301 of VWZN01019696.1, read as the reverse complement.
TCTGTTTTAAAACTTTACATCAATGATCTACCTGCAAAACAGAAGCTAAACTCAAAATAAAGAAATTCCTTGCCAGACAAGATGCCAGGCAAAAAAGAACAGAGTGATAATTGCTTCTCTATTCTTCACTTTACACGCTGTGTAATTATCTTACTTATCATCCCAATGAATGAAAAAACCCAGTAAATTTTATTTTAAGTATTAAATTATTTTAAAATACATTAATTTTTTAAAAAAAACAAACAAACCACCAAGCTCCTACTCAAAGACTGACAGTACTTTTAGTTTTGACTCCTGTATCAAGAAATTTCAGCAGTAAGAATTAATATTTCTTCTCATTTTGTGAAATAAAAAAAAAGGCTTACAATTCTGTGAAATGTTATGTACAGGTTTAATAGGATTGTACTCTTGCCTAATGTCACAGTAACAAATACATGCAAGAGAGACTTGCTGACACAATAGAAAACTGCTAGTTCAACACAAATGAGCCTCTGTAAATAAATCTGAAGTGATTTCTCTATACATCTTGTCCACTGCTTTAAGCTCAGTTTACAACCAGGGTGAGGGTGTGGGGTAATCTTACAGCAACCTCCTCAGTGTGTTACAGCATATTGCAACTCAAGGAAAGAGCGAGCTGGTGGTTTGACACTAAAATTCCTTGTTTAGGCACAAATTCCTCATTGCATCCCACATGTCAAAAAGCACAGAATGGCACATCCTGATCTGATGGAAAAGGGATTACAAAGGCACAGTGGTACTGCCATGCACCAGGCCGTGGTCACAAAGAGCCACAGATTTGGCAGCACGTAACCCAGGTACAAGAAATTAAGGCAACACCTTACATCCATAGCCAGCAGGTTTTGGCTCTTTCTACCACCATTTCCTTTCTGGAACAGGATTTCTTCTGCCTGGGAGATCCTGCAAAAATTATACTGATAAAATATATACTGAGAAAAACCCATTACTCCTACTCCAACCACTTTCCACCATGCTTATGCTGAGTCTTTCCAGCATTACCAGATTTAACATAACAACATCTCTACCACTTGTTGACCAGTTAAGGGGAAAAAATAACATACCATACCCTACAGGCTGACAGAGTTGCATGTTATACATTGTATAAAACCATGAGAGAGCCTTATCTTCAATAAAAATAAAGGCAAGGGAAATAAATAAAAAAAAAAGGAAAGAAAAAGAAAAAGAAAAAGAAAACAACAAAAAAGCAACCCCAGACAAAAACCCAAAAGTGGCTGTTGTGAGTATGAAATGGTAATGGATAAAGCAGCTGTCACCCTTTTTCCTCACCTTTCCCTGTACTGGCCTGTTTCCTATTCTATTTTATCCCATATAGGGTACTGTTCTAAGCAGCATGTACCATGAAGCAAATTGCATACAATAATATTTTTCAATTCAAGGTATCAGCTCTTCTTCTGCTCAAAATGTTGCTCTAACAGCACAGAGGTAAATCACCTTTTCTTTTTCAATATGTACAAGAACCTATTAGATAAAACAGCCAGTAACTCTTCTTAAGGGATACTTAGGCATGCCTGGAAGAGCTGGCATTTTCTTCAGAACACACACTGGATGGTTTGTTCCAGTTGTTTACTGTAGACTATATAATATAGTCATAGACTGCCTCCTGATATTCAAATATGTTATCACTATTTTTGTCAAGGAATCCTCTTAAATATTGCTATCATTACTTTCCTTCTGTGGAAGGTTGGCCTTGGCCACACACTCCTCTCCCACTTCTCCTCAGGAGGATGGGGGAGAAAACTAAGATGGAAAAGCTTACCAAAATTTATTCATAAAATGATCAACGTTCATGGGTAAAACAGACTTGATTTGCTGAAAAGTAATTTTTTCATTGAAAATAAATTAATACATTATTTTATTAATTATTTGCTGCCAGCTAAAAAAGAGTTGAAAGGTGAGGAGCAAAGGCAAAAAAAAAAAAAACCAAAAAAAACCTCTCACCCTCTGATTCCAACTCTAGACTTCATTCCTTCATTCCCAGCTCCCCTAGCCCTACCAGGGTCTCTCCAGTGGCAGCAGGGGACTCTACTCACACCTGGAGCAACACTTTAGCCTCCTCTCACTTTGATTATCAGGAAGATGCTTCACTCACTTTCTTCTCCTCACCCCAGTGTTTTGCCAGTGCTTCCCACTCAACCACGTTTTGGCCTTTCTTAAATAAAAAAATAAAATAAAATAAAATAAAATTTAAAAAAACGCAAAAAAACAAAAAGCAACAACCCCTTGTGAGCACTCTTCAGTGATCTGCTTTCAGTTAACTGCCACTAGGAATATGACACGTAGGAAATAAGGAGCGGCAGGAGGACCCGGTCCTTGCACTGTTTATTGACAATCTCCCTGGGTGGTTTGATTAGCTGAGGAGCAGATGCTATTTCCCCCCCTTTCTTGGTCTCTTTTTGTTTGGAAAACTCGAAGCTGATTGCACATATGCTTAAAGTTTAGGTATGCAGATTTGGAAAAATCTAAACATGTAAATATATTTCATGAATATTACGGAGTAGGCACCAAATATTTATTCTAACTATCAGATTTCCACGCCCAAATGTTTAGCTGATACAAACAAAGGGACTCAATTAGTCAAATCCTCTTTGGGTTATGAAAGGAGTTAGTTTCTGTCCTGGTTTAATTATCTTTCTTGGTCCAGATGCCTTCATTGAGCTGCATCCGCAAAATATTTCTTGGATGAGGTATGACTAAATCCTTCCTGTGTTATGCCCCTGTTGCCAAGACCCAGGCGAAATGAACACCCTCACTGCTTTT
>VWZN01019696.1:187578-201176 GCA_013396955.1 Regulus satrapa | reverse complement strand
CCAAATTTTTCACAACAACAACAACAAAAGGGGCAGGAAATTGGCTATGTCTTGCAAAAGGTTCCTTTCTTACTTTTTTTTTTTTTATTTGTATGCTTTTTTCTGTTTTTGTTTTTTTGTTTGTTTGTTTGTTTTTCTTTTAACTAAAGATTTAAATTTTGAAATATCTGGAGTACTGATATTCCTGATTTCATTTCCCATGGGAAACCAATGGATTCCATAATTCATTGCAGCAGCTCAGCAAGAGGTGAAAATTATATGCAATGTAATCTGTTTGGGGAGAATCACACAGCAAGAACAATGGTGGGATAAAAATCCAAACTACAACTCTCATGAGCACTGTGGAAGTATTTTTCAAATAAAATTATTAAGTTTTCAATTTTTAGTAAAAAGGCAACATATTCTATAAAATAGCTACCTATTTCAAACCAGTCTGGTTAATTCCTGTGTCACTCTGACAGCAGATACAGACACTGGTTCATTTATCTGTGTAATGTCTGCATACAATAAAGTGACTTTTTTTTTTTTTTTTCCCTGTGCCATGGCAGATTATGCCACTTATAAAACATGCATCTTCTAAGCCAATAGAAAGAATGTTAGAAAAGTCATAAACCCTCAAAATCCTCCAACCTAACTCTCTACTGTTAGTAGCTTAATGGTAGTAAACAGAGGTCATCATTAAGGTCTATCTGATTTTATTTTCTACTTACAACACATTCTGTAGATCAGCTGTGGACTGTGAGATTCCATGGCCCTGTCCACAGGATGAAGGATGACTCCACAATTAGGGCATTAGACCTGAGTTTAAGAGTTTTGGCTTCAATTTCCACTTTTCCTATAGAATCTTGGGCTAATTATTTAATCTGCTGGTTCCTATCTCCCATCTGGGAATACAATAACACTTTTTTTCATGGCTCTTGTGATTTATTCACTTAAAAAACACTTAGGGTCAGGAAGTGCCCTTCAGTGGGTGTCTATGTGCAGGGCTCAGCACTGCAGAAATCCAGCCTTGCTTGAGGAACCATGGCAAGACCACGACAATAGCAACAACAACCCACTCCCAGGGACATAAATACACACCAGGTTGTCTAGAGCACGTACTTGAGCCAGAGTGGAAGGCAGGCCCACCAGCCGAAGCAGCTTTGAGGAAATTCCAGACTGGCCATAGCTGTGAGATGAATCATGCTCCACTGTCACCTTTTGCAGCAGTTGGAGCAGCAGCAGGGTGATGCTACGTGTCACCTGCAGGCTTGTGAAGCCTTGCTGCCTGCTGTCTTCGCCCGCTATTCAGAGAGCACGCCACTGACAGGAGCTGAGCAGTGCTTCACCCTGTGGGGTTCGTGACAGCCACAGCGTCTGTCAACACATTCTATCACTCTCTGCTTATGCAGACAATTTTTTTCCTTTTTCCTTTCTCTATCTCTCTCTTTTTTTTTTTTTTTTTTTCCCCTGATGTATTCATCACTAGGCTGCAGACACCTAGTTAATCCATTTAGAACCTATCAGCTCTGTTCATCGGCTCATAAACCCATTACCTCGGAGGCGCTGTGCTCAGGGACACAGGTGCCAGACCACTGCACAAAAACCCAATTGAGTTATGTAGCAGGCAGCAAGGCCCTCGGATTCATGATTCTGCCTGCATGGGGAATTGCGCGTGTTATGTGGCAGCAGCCACTTTATTAAATATCGATTTAAATCACAGCCTTTAATCAAATCTGATAGAAGACCTTTCTCACCTCCTGTCTCTCCTCCCCCTCCTCATGTCTTCTCAATGCTCCCCCCTCTCCCCCAGCCCTCCCCAGTCCTCTCCTGTCTCACACCGGGTCTGTCTGATGACAGCAAAGCTCAGGAATGAATAGTTAGCAAGTAGCTCAACAGCAAACCCTTATCAACAGTAATGAGGCATTTGCGATAATCGAGTGATGAAATGTAAATGGGCAGTAATGAGCACAATTACATCCACTGGGGAACCATCAAAGCTGCTTCTTTCCTCGCAGATAGATGAGCTCTCTCACTATCGCTGCCCATTGCTGCCTCCGCTCTGAGCACGGTATGGATGCGGGGACCAGTGGGAAGGGAGGCGGCACTAGGAAGAGCATGAGCCGGTGGTGCCTTGATGGAGGAGCCTGCCATCCAGGTAGCAGAAGGGCTCCCTCTGTGCTTGTTCCACCTTTGATGGTTAGCCTTCGCCTCTTTCTCCCCCACCCTCCCTCCGCCCTCTTCTCCCTCCCGGTCCTTAGGGATGATTTGATTTGCTGCAATGTTTGAAAACTGCCTCATTGTGCTAACAAGATTAACTCGAGCCTATGTCTGTTTGATACACTGGAAATGTGCAGGGTGACTCAGACTGGCTTTCAGCTGGAAAGAGCCAAGAAATGGGATGGTTGCCAGGGAACAGGCCTGATGGCAGATTATGTCATCCTCGCCGGCAAGGGACCGGTGGGGAAGAACACCGAACTGTTCAGGAAAGGGGGAAACTCGGCATTTCCATAATCCAGCCGGGAAACATTACCAGAAACTGCTCACCCAGAAATAAACACATCAAACTGCATAATCTGGCCCAGTTATTCAGCTTATCCTGGATAATTTGTGCAACTTAACCGTGCTAGAGAAAAGGCAAAGACCCAGGGTTAAAAAGTTGGGTTGAAAAGAAACCCATGTGGAAAATACTCTTGTGGCTGCTGTGTGTTCACCAAACCGCTCCTGACTCTTCATTTCCTAGGTCTCATGGGGTTTAACTGTGGCGTATAACCTAATTGTCAGTGTCCTTATTTCCCAGTTTCCCACATTATCAATGGGGAATTATTGCAGGAGTTTGTTTTAGAAGTGATCAGCTAAGGAAGGCTTATCAGTTGTGACTTCTTTTTCTTCAAAGTCACAGTAAAGCTTATGGTGAGCCTAAGCTCTGACAGGATGGCCAAAGTTACGTTTCTGTTACTTCCTTGCATTAAAATCCTCTTTAATTATGCATTCATTGTATCCTATGAAGAATTTCTATGCAGAGAAATCTCCTCCCTGTGGATCACACTCTTGAAAGTCAGGCACAGTGCAGATGGTCTATGAAGAAGCACGGTGCAGGACTTTTGATCCTTGGCAGATCTGTGGAGAAGAGTAAGTGTCACATTCAGCATGGCCAGAAACACACACCAGCCCACTTGGGGTGCAGAAAGGGGCCACTGGCAGAGCTGGAGGCAGGAAGCAGAAGTTCACCAGTGACTGTGAACTGAATTTATACACTGCTAAGACGTGGGTCTCATTTATAATAATACAATTTCATAAACTGACTGCAAAGGGCAGCCTGTGTACTTTTTGTTTTAAAAGCATACGCGTTTTGCATAATTTAAATGGCTGCAAAATCTCTAGAAAGTCTCACAAAGCTAAATAGTAAAGCATGCAGTGGAACAAATTAATACTGGTGGATAGGGAGTAATGAAATAAGAAGGGTGAATCTTTGGATTGTGATAGGTAGGATCTGAATGAAAACAAGGTTTGTGAACAGAGAAAACAAACCAGAGAGCAACAGGCTTGGGGGCAGGAAAAAAAAAACTTGAGAGTAGCCTGACTGGCAATATTCACTAAATGTTTTCAAATGAAGTCAGGGTAGCAGATTAAGGCTGAACATTCTAAAGGCTACAAGAATGAAACAGTTTTCAAATACAGCTGTGTTTTTCTCTCAGTTCTCCCTTTCCAGCTCTCAGAACTGGAATGTCCTCACAAATGCACTTTTGTGGCAATGAATTCCAACAGTTACCGCTTGCGCCATACAAGATGGCCTCAGATTGAGCCAGGGGACATTTAGACTAGATATTAGGAAAAAGCTCTTGAAGGAAAGGGTTGTCAACATTGGAAAAGGCTTCCCAGGGAAGTGGTTGAGTCACCAGGCTTTGTGGTATTTAAAATGTATGTGGGTGTGGCACCGAGTGGCACGATTTAGTGCTGGGTAAATGGTGGGATTCCATGATCTTAGAGATCTTTTCCAACCTAAGTGATTCTATAAGTCTAAGAAATACTCCCTCTTTTCACACTTTAATCTACTGTCTTCTAATTTCAGAGAATATTCCCCACTTTCTGCATCAGAACTGACTCCAAATGACCAATCACTTTGCAGAAACCACATGAGCAATCAAAATCTTGGCAAACTGCATCAACTCATCTGGGGAATAATTACAGTCAGCAATTAGTTGCTGCAGTTGTTGCATCTGGAAATAAGTGACCAGAGCATGAATTTAGGAAAGACCCCACAGATGATGCAGCCTGGTGTGGTAGATCACCCACCCACCTGTTCTCAAGCCAGCAAGAAGCTCCACCCTGGATAGTCAGAGGGATCAGGATGGTCACCCCTGCTGGCTGCCACAGAAGATACTTATGATGTCCTGATGAGTTACTTAATATTACAGACTTCTATCACCCCCGGTGCTTTTAACTGCACTATTTTTGATGCACATTGCATTTACAAATACACTGGGATTTTTTATTTGTTAGAGATGCAATAGCCATTAAATTGTATTAGTTATTGACCTTAGCAGCAATAAACTGTAGCAAGAGTAGTCTATGGTAACACACTGTTAAATCATAGTCAGCTGGCATAATGCTGGTATTTCTGACCATTTCCACCATGCTCTCTTAAGTGTAAGAGTACTGTATACAGTTTTGTAATGGACTGGATTTAAAGACATATTCAACCAATTTATCATTTAACTTACAGCCTCACAAAAGCTATTAAACAACACGGTGAGCCTGGAGGCCACACATATGCTACAGCCCTGGAAATGTTAAAAAAGTTCATTTGAATCCCTTAATAATGACCTTGACCTATCATACAAGGTGTACTTATTGTCAACAATTCATCTCACTCTTGACCCCTGCAAAACGACTAACCTTTGAATACTTCTGGTGGGGGAGGAAAGGCTTGGGGTGGTTTTTTTTCTTTCCCCTGGTGAAATGGGCCAATTTTTTCCCCTGTTTAGCAAAATCTGGAACACAGATCATTAGAATGCTTTTGGCAGCTAATTTGAACATCAGTGACTCAACTTTGAGAAGGAAGCCTTTTTCTGCCCTAAAGAATCTCAGAGAGTTTTCAGACTACAGTAATTGAAAAATCCCTAAACACTCACTCACAGAGGAGATACACATTACTGCAGGAACCGTCTACAAATTGTAAAGTATTCAATTTACATTCTCAGTACCTCAGGGCAGTTGTGAAGAATTTATATCTTCAGAAACCTTTGAACTAACAAAAGATAACGTTTCACAGCAAAGTCTACTTGCATAAAAGTTTTTTAACTCCCTTCATTCTTATTCTGAAGAAAGTGTCTTTTACACTTCTGGAACCACTGCTCAACACAGGTGTGTGAGATGTTAAAAAGGAGATGGAAATGGAAATAGAGGTGTTCAAAAAATTTAATGGACATCCTGCATCTCATTTAGAACATGAATTCATTATTCACCAGTTCACATATGATGTATTCTTGCTCTGAACTTGATATCTTTTTAAATGATACTTCGCTTTGATCAATGTGCAAAGATTCTTAGTTATATTAAGGCCCTTTATTCAAAGGGCTTTATAATGTGCAGGTAACAGGCACGGCTACACCCTGGGTAAAGGAAAACTACACCTTGATGAGAGCAAGAGGACATCTTTTTGTCTCTGTGAGCATCAGCTGGGGCAGTGTGTACACATCCAATGCAGTACACTGGCTATATCACCCATGGGGTCTTCATCTGCTCACAAATACTGCTTTTAGAAACAAATAGTGATGACACTTCAGTAAAACTGAAGGAAGAGTTTTTTTCATTAGAAAGTGTTTTTTGGTTTTGTTTTTTTTTGGGGGGGGAGGTTTAACCCTTATGTAGTGACCCTATATAGGGTCACTATGTAGATTATATCTCTTGGATCTTTATCAGCAAACCAACATTTTTAGTTTCCATTGTGAACCACACAATAACTGGTGTATTAATTTAGGTATCTCAAAGTATCTCAAAGGCTTAATGAAATACCTTTAGGCACAACTTTAATATTATGCTCAAGCCACACAGAAGTGAGGGTTAACATCCATCTTGACCTGAGTCAAGAAGAAGCAGAAGACAGAGACTGATAAGTCATAAGAGTTCAAACTCACAGAATCAGGCCCTGTTTATGTAGAGAAAATTGGTAATAGATACAGTCATTGCATTTACTAGCTAGGAAATGATCTTTTTCTTCCTATGCCCCTTTTCTTGATCAAAGAACACTCAACATAATTACTAATCTAATGACATCCTTTTCCTTGACTTTTTTCCCCCTAATTTCTACAGAAAAAAGAGAAGAGAGGAAGGACAGAAAAAAATTTGCTTCAAGCCAACCTTAAATCTGTGATTACCATATTCATGTCCAACACTAAGCATTATGTGGAAACATTAATGAAAGTTTTAAAATGCAATCATTGGTTAAAGTTTTTTTTTCCCCTTCTCTATAAAGAAATTGATAAATGTTTCTATTAACTAATAACCCAGGAATCAACAGTCTTATAAAACTGGTTTATTCAGCCCAGAAAATTAGGCAATCCATCATGACTGATTTGCTCACATTTTCCCCTGCAAATAAGTGAGATGAAAACTTTAAAACCAATAAGATAATGCACTTAACAAATTCAGCTGAGAGAGATGGATAAACTAAGATGCCACTGGCATCAGTTAAGGAAAATCTGTCGTGTTTCCAATTATTTGAGCAGATTTTGTATCCCAATTTGCTGCCAGACTGCCTGCATCCCCCACTCCCCTCTTTCAAACCAAATCATCTGATCTTAAATCAGAACAAGCTCATCATATCACACTATGGAAGGCCAACAGGGGATAAATGACACCAGATGTTATATGAGTTTTCTTTTAGGCTTTCATTTCAGACTTACTGCATTCCCCATGCTGCTTTTTACTTGTCAAAAACTAAAATGTGCTTTGATAGATAACAACCCTATTTTCTTCACTGCCTGAGCTTAGAGAATACCATTAAGTATTGATATTGATGGTGCTTAACTAGGGAATGCAACCTGGGACCACAGAAAGCAGGATCCTGGGATCCTGAGATATCTTTTGGTCCCACAGATACATTTTCTGTGAGTCCCAGGGTTTTTCTGTTGTTGCTGCTGGGGGTGGTGTTGGGATACACGCTGTGTGATTTTACAATACAAAATGTGAGCACTCAGACAGACAGGAAGAGCAAGGAGGGGCAGGCAGGCTCAGAAACATAACTCTTAGGCCCATCTGCTGCTGCTGTCTGAGCTGCTGAGGGAGTCACTATCATACCAAAAGACTAACAATGAACTTCTGAAACTGAACTGAGGCCCGCTGGTGCAAAATCCAAGGCACATCATTTTAATTTGCTTTGCTTATGGTCTTCCAGAGTCACTGTGTGCCCAGACCAGTAGTGAAAAAGACTGGGAAATGGCAGAAACAAAGAACAGCGAGGGGAGAACAAGGCATGCAGGGGAGATGACGCACATGGCTGCAGGGCAGATGGTACCAAACCAGCCTAGGTCTGAGCAGAGAAGCTTCTCTGTAAGGGAGAAACCTGATGATTCTACCAAGGTGTAGGCATTTTTAAATCCAGCTTGGCCATGTGGTGTACTAACTGTGTTCCCAGGCTTAAAATGGCTGGCTAGTGCTGCAAAGAACCTGATATAAAGAAAATGTGAACCACCTTGGTAAAGGGCAAAGAAATAAATAAATGTGTCTGCCTCAATTGTGAAGGAAAAAGCTATTTCTTTCAGTAGAGTCATAAATGATTGTCTTTAGGTACTTTTGTAAAGCTACACCAGCCTTTCACAATTACCACAAATATTTTCTTAAGAAAATCTCTAAATACTGAATGCATTTTAACTCTCTCATCCACAGTGACAGGTGGGTCATCACTGTCGTGCTTCCTGTGAAGATGACACAGATCTCTTCCAGCTGGCCAGGTGTGTATGTTGGAATGGAGGCACTACCACAGCTTGGAATACCTCAGTCTAATGCCTGGGAGTAGCATGCTCATCTCATGGCTGTGAGAGGCAGCAGCTATAACTTCATTCCAATACACCTTGCAGGTGCAGGGAGGGGGAATATTCACAGGTACTCTGACTGCAGCTGGTGACAAGCACCTTGCTCCACAGTGTGCTGAGGTCAACAGGGTTAAGCTTCGAGAGCAAAGGAAGAGATAAGGGTACAGTCAGCATGCATGTCAGCAGAAGAAACTCTCCTCTACAGGTCAGAAATGCTCAGTCACTGATTCTGAAGAAGAATTCAACACCATTTAAACATCAGAATAACTTTCACTCCTCACCTCTTTCTGCTGCATTGCTGCTCTTCTGCTGCCTGTACATTTCTGCCATGATGAGCACTTACTACCACTGATAGCATCACCTTTGCAACTCATGCAAAATATGCTTGGTGAACAAAATACACCAGTAAGCCAGCAGCTGTAAGAAACCATGACTTACAGCATTAAACAGCATCAGTTTGATTTGGTGGACACTCAGCAATATCTACCTACCACAGCACCGCTTGATACTAAGAATGAGCTGTCCTCAGCTCCCACCCCAGCAAACCTTTACAGGAAAGTAGAAATCCTCACCGAGAGTCTTGTGCAAAGAAGTGATAATGCAGAACACTCAGAGAATGGGAAGGGACCTGGCAGCAAATACATCAATATGTTTAAGCACATTAGTCTAGAGATCAGTGTCCTCTGGAGCCTGCTTTCATTCAAATATGTAGGTGAAACAAGGTGTGAAGAAAGGAGACAACAGCAGCTCCTGAGTCCATTGTGACAACAAAAGAAACTGAATATCTCAGAGTGACAACGTTTTGCCAGACTTTACTTACCTTAGCCATTTGTACCTCTGTAGGACATCTAGTGGTAAGCAGAAGCTTGAGCTGGTATCTTTGTGCTCCCCTCCTAGAATTTTTTTAGTTTGAACATGATCATCATGTCAGTAGTTTATCCAGCTTCTTAAGTGTATTTTGTGTCTTTCATAGAAAACTAGCAGAATAGGATAGAAGGTGACAAGTTGATTGCTAAATAAAAAAAATAAAAAAAACCCCAACAATTAACAGTGGAAGGTATTTGTGAAAAATGATGACAAAATCCATCATTTCTTCAAAGTATTGCCCCTCATAAAGATGGTGGAATAACCTTTTAATCTTTTCTAAACTTCTGATTGTTATAAACACAGATGTGTTAGGTAGCCAATGAAAGGAAAGATCTCCTGTACCCCCATGCTCTCTCAATGCTAATTTATCATCCTTCCAAGCATATGCTCATATGCTTTGTGCAAGAGAAACAATTTGCTGCTTTTGGATCCATGGTTACAAGACAAAAAGCCTGTGACTCAGCAATCCTCCAGCATCATCAGGAAGTGTCGTCCCAACAGTCACCAGAAATACAAAACCTGCAGTGCCCTAGCAGCCAAGTTAAGTGTGGTTCAGAATAGGCTGTGGTGGGGAGGCACATGAGAGATGCCACCTCTCCTTCCCCTCTGTGTCAGAACAGAATAAAACAGGCTTGGAAATGGATTGTCCCACACACAGGCATTTAGTGTTTTCAGTCAGCCTGAGCTGGCTCTCCTGGTACCCTGGACAGCCTTCTGTAAAGGTTTTCTCTGTGTATGAATTTCTCTGGTGGAAATTTTTGCCTAAGATGAAGATTTTAAGTGAAATTGGAAAAGAAAATCTGTGGAAAGTGTTTCTGAAACTTCTTGTGATGGACAGCTCATTCCTCAAAGGAAATTTACTTTCATAACATTGAAATCAAAGCAGTTTGAACTGCAGACAACAGACTGAAATGCTGACAACAAACTGCTCTCAACCAAACTCCAGGCTGAATATTACAAGCAAAAATTAGACAGCTAATGCTTTGGCATGACAAATTAATTTAGGAAAATCAACAGTCTGCTGACATATAAGTAAGGAAAGAAGAACAAATGTAATCAAACCAATGGTTTGTTTCACTGTATGATATTCAGCACAATTAAATCCCACCTATCCCTTAGGTCACCAAAACAGTGAAATCTCCATGTTGTGTCCCTGGCCTGCCTGCCTGTGGGAGCAAACTCCCAATTGATTTATTCCATACATTGTGCTCTTACTGCTGAGTTATTTCCTTTTACATTTTCTCTGACATAAGACATGCCATTTTCTGAACTGCAGATAAAAGAAACAACACTGAAATATCCCCTTAAAATAAAAGTCCAAGAATTAACAGCAGCTGCACAGGTATCTTTGGAGGTTGCAGGAGCAACTCCAAATTTCCCGGCATACAATTGTGTGAATGTTTGCCTTGTCGTATTTTTCCAGTTGAGAATGAGGCAGCCAAGTAACGGGATTTGAATGCATATTGGCTTGCTGCCTCTGCTGTTTTGATTTGCAGACTGGCCAAGCAGAACGCAATTAGTGGTTATTGACACCTTTACAGGAAGCACTCATAAGGGAAATGGGAAATTGAAAACGTCCTTTAAAAGATGGAAGCAAAATACTGTATCAAAGCTTGCTGGTAAATAAGACGAGCCCAGAAAAGTGCTCAGTCAGAATATTTGTATTTCTGTATCATTTAGGAAAATCCTATTATGGCTTTAGCCACAGAGACATCCCTGGTGTGCAAGATAGAGGCAGTTCATAAAATACATAGCATTTTCAGCTTGAAAATAGGGCAACCTATTGCTTTCTGTAGATGGCTATGTTACACCCCAGTTCCCATCAATAGAACATAATCTCATTGCAGCAGGCAATACTCAATATCAATGAAACACTGGTATTGTAGGCATTTGCAGACTGCCAGTACCTAAAGGACAGAAAGACTTTGTGTTTTTACAAGGGCCAATATCTCTGGAACACATTTACGAAACAAGGCAGCACACCAAGGAGGCAAATGAGTTATATGCGTGTGTCCACAGAGCTGTCTGCAGGCATTTGTTTGCTCTTTCTCCTCTCTCTTTCTCTCTCTCTTCTGGCACTTTGCACCGTCCCTACCTTACATTCTCTAAGTTTCTCTAGCAATGTCAGTTATGCAATTAGTCCCCTGCCAATTAATGCCAAATTAGATGCCTGCTGTCAGCATTCCCTAGCTCTGACAGAGTGTATGGTAATAATCTGTAACCAGGATAATGCTCTAAGGAGTCGGCATTGTTCTCTGGATGCAGGGGGGAAAAAAAAAAAAGAAAGGAAAGCAAAAGAGAAGGAAAAAGAATGTTGCACGTTCACTTGTGCCATCAGCAGTCAGTGCAAAAATAAAATAAGTTTTGTTGTGCAGTTATCCCAATGATTAAAATATAATAGGCTAATGAGATTACAAAGCTGATTGTGAACAAGACCAATTGTGTTAATTGGAGGCTCCTGAATGGCAATTTGAGCTGCTGCTGCTGCTGAGTTTTGAAATATAATCAGTTTTACTAATTTTATCTGATTTCTTAATGAAGCTTGCCTTGAGCAATTGTTCTATGTGTTCTTTAGCAAACAGCGTGTGTCATAACTGCTGACATTAATCTTGATTACTTTAGTTAAAATAAATAGTTATACTTGGGCGGCTTTCAGAAAATACATCAGAACAAATGTAATGTTAGGAAAAGATGAAGTTTTGCTCATATTTGGTGGTTTTCCTATATTATATTTGCAGTCCTAATTGTGAAACATCTTTCTTGTGTGACCTGATTTCTTTCAGACCCCTCTACCTTTCACCTGCCCTTCAAAAAGCATTTTTGACTTCCAGAAAGAGGCATAAAGACAGTGTCCTTATTACAGAAAAAATTTTATTAAGAGAGGAAAAAACATTATCCAACAAAACCGACATATCAGGAAAAGAAAAAGAAAAGAAAAAAAAAAGGCAAAAAGCTTTTTCATGCATGAATCTCAAAGTTGGCACACACATTCTCACCACCTCATGGTCCAGCTGCCAGTACTAACACTCGAGCCTTATAGAAATGCTCTCTCTCATATAGCTTATTTATTTTTATGGAGGATTAATATAGTTAGGATGGCTCTTCGGAGCTTTCACGGTGAATTTGATGGGATGCTGTACCATACTGCTGCTTACAAAGGGACACATAAACGTTAACAAAAATAAACAGTAGAAAAAGGGAAATGGAAATATAAGTGCAGCCTGAATTAATGGTAAACACATCCAGAGATTGTTCATATTTCATAACTGCTATTATATTATGGCCTTGCCTTTAGAGGGATAATCCTTTTGTAATTAAGATAATGGCTAACTAGTCTGATAGGTATTATACATCTTTTTGTGCCAGTATGTTTATATGACAACATAATTTGCATGTACTTATTACTGGACTATAAAATCTGTGGATTTTATATGTAGTTACATTGATTAGGTACTTGGATGATAAATAGAAACCATTTGGGGAAAGATGATATAGGATATATTAAACATTTATTTCACCCACTCTTTATGGCCAGCATTGGTTTGTTAAATTAAATGTGTTTAGTTTGGCCTGGATAGTAATCTATGTCCAATTCAGGTCTAAATATGCATAATAAACAGTCTAGCTTTTAATCCATATGCATGCAGCAATCTCTTTAGTCATGAGGTTTTAGAAAGAATTTAGGTGTTTTTTTCTCTATGACATGTTTTCTGTATCAGGGGAAGGTCATGGCCAGTACTGCAAGGATGAAAAGCAGCTTCAACACTGCCAGCACTGCCAAGGACCACTCAGAGTACCAAACAGCAACAGCATTTTCTACTCACAGGCATGATGGCTGAAAGTCTAGATTTCCTATTTTAATCATGCTTCCACTGTATTTAAACTCACTTCTGCTTTAAACACCACAGTTAGAAAAAAATGTCGTCTTTTTATGGATGACTTTGATTTTTATGGAGAAGCTGACACCTGACATACAGTGTTTTCACTCCCTGCCCCTCAAAGTACTGTCTTTTATTTTAAACTACTCCCTGTCCTGCTTAAAAATTGAGCAAAAAATTTTGAGGAGAAAAAAACCTCAACAAGCCATAAGATGTTTCCAGAATGGTGTTTCCTGGAAATAACTGAAATTTTTAATCATGATTCATAACCATGATTCTGACCCTCACCCAAAAGGCAGTGTCCCCATCAGCCCAGGTCCCTCAAACACCAAACAACCTTTTCCAGACATGTTTATAGTCTCCAGTGAGTAGGCTCATGATTTCTTTAGAAGGCCTGCTTCACTTAAAGAGTACAAAATCTATGTGAATTTGAATTTGTGTATCCTCACTTCTGCTTAATAAATTTGAAAACTTATATTTAATTACACTCTACTTTTACCGCTCTCTGCTTTCCTTAATGAGAGCTAATTGAATAGAACAATCTTCATTTGGCAGGACACATCATGAGGGCTTGTACATACTTAGAAATTTACTGAGATAACTAATCTGAAATCGTTGAGAAATATCCCTACTGCTTTTATACCTAAATAGCTGTTTCAGAGCAATTACTTCAAATGAGCTATTTTTGTAAATTTCAAGTGTATACAAGTCTCTAATCAAATATCTGGCTGGTATTACATGCCTAACTAGTTTTTATGGATCAACCTATTTAATCAGGTAAGTCTCACTGAAGGAACAAAAAAAACCCCAAAAAACAAAAAAACCCAAAAAAAAAAAA
>VWZN01019696.1:158814-187557 GCA_013396955.1 Regulus satrapa | reverse complement strand
AAAACCTAACCCCCACTTTGGGTCCCATTTGCCTTTATGCTAATGTCTGATACAATAAAAATAGAGCATTACTGCCACTGATAATTTAACTATATATGACCTGGATATTAATTCCACAGTACCAGGTGCAGATTCTAGCCCCATATTATTTTAAAGGTACCATAAAGCCTACTTTTTATTAAAATATTTCACCTTTTCATTTCTGATTAATACTCAATAACTTTTTTCTCAAATGCTTTCCCTGCAGTTTAGAGACAGCTAGGCTGTTGTAACTTTCAGAGGTACATTAGTGTGTGATAAGCCTTATTTTAGGTACTTGCTGTGCTCAGTCTAAGATTGGCTATGAAGTTTCAAAGCTCACCAGCATTTCGTTGGGGTCTGGCAGCACACCAAAACAGCAGACTCTGCTAAAACAGCCTGGATTCAGCAGACATGGATTGATCCTTTCTTGTTCTGTGTGAGAACCATTTCCCTCAGCATGACCACTGCTTTAATCTTGTATTTTGAACATAAACAGAATGGCAGATTTTACAGTATAATCTGCTAGGCACAGCAGCCTTTTAGAAGAATGAATCATTAACCTAGAAGCTATGTTTAAGTAAAAAGGACAGACAACAAAAAAGGGGGAGAGAGGGAGAGGGAGAGAGATTGGTTTTGTTCGTGATTTAACACACAACAGTTCCACTGATCCACTCGCCTCTAAAATTCATTGCTGGAGAAGAAATAAGCCTCACTATAAGCAGGGCAGGAAAAGGTGTCAATACAAAAGAGCTTGAGGAGCATGGGGAGAGAGGGGGAGGAAAAATGATTTTTAAAATTTTCTCTCCTGCTGTATTTTTGAATTGTAGCACATAATTTTATTGTAGTAATGTTCTCGTTGCCATGCTGGTGTAAAGAGACAGAAGAGAAGACATGTTGAGAACGGCAATGTCTCTCATTAGAGCAACTGATATAAGTGGGAAAAAACAAGGAAGCAAAATGTTCTGCTTTTCCTTGTATTCAAGTCAAGCTGTTCAATAAAAAACTTTAATTCCAGTACAACATCAGGTCATTTCTGTTTAGAGGATAACTAAACTGCATCTAATGCTGATATATTAAACAATTTTCATAAGGAGACTATCTAAGACTCTTTCACGTTAATACTACTCTCCATCTTGCATCAGGCTGGACAGATTAAATGCAGTTTGTACCATTGTTCTAGTTTATTTTGCATTGCAATGTTGTTAGTGTAAGCAGGAATCAGAACCTTTGCTATTAAACTACTCCTGAAGGTGGCTTAGAGACTAAAATGGGAAACTGATACTGCTCATTTACTGACTCATTTAATAATTTTTTCTCTAATTTATGAGTATGTGTAAACATGTGTGTAAATGTATTGACATCACATGTGCATAGGTGGACCAGGAGAACCTAACATTGTTGTCAGGTACATATGTTTGTTCATCCTGTGTATACATAAAGGTTTCCTCCTCCTTGATTACAACAAGAAGGGTGCTAGATTGACCTATTATAATCTTTAATGTTTTCACTGCATGCTACAATTTCAAATTAGACATTTAAGAAGAGGGCATGGAAAAAAAAAAAAAAAAAAAAGGAGGCCTTTCAACTTGTGATTGGGGTATTTTCCAGCATATTATTTAAATCTTTTGTGTAATTTGAACTTGTCCTGCCCAAATGATCACAATACTATTTTGTGATACAATTGTTCATGATACTATTTAGTATTCCCAAATGCACATGCAACCCATGTGAAAAGCAGGGGTTTTTTTCTGCCGTTTCCTGGGAGTTGTTTTATACACCTGAGTCACCAGAAATGACTGAGCTAGATCAAAGTAGAGCAAGAGTGAGGTCATCCGCTTGGGTGGCTGCTTTCATGTGTCTTAATATAATTTGGTGATACAGTGAAAGAACATGTTACTGTGACAGGATGCATCAAAAGGAAGAGAAATATGTTTTCAGGGAGAGGGTGTCACCAAAAAAGTGTACCAATTGCCAAGTGCATGTATGCACTTGGAACTACCTGAATAAATGTCCATGGCCATGTACAAATGACATCCTGCTGACTTGTCTGTGATGGAGGACCATCATCAGATGGATTTTGTATTTGCTTTGGAGAATGAGCAATATCTCTCTTTTAATTTTTTCCTCTTCTTTTTTTTTTTTTTTCCCTTTTTTTTTTTCCTATTCTTCATTCAAACTAAGGCATTTGTAAACAAGAAGCAAACTCAGACCAGATGGGATCTTATTTTTCATAATGCAAAGACCAAATTGTTATTTAATCCTTCCAAACTGATTAACTGTGTCAGGCATCTCTTCTGTTGCTAATGGTAGGAACTGAAGAATTTGGGGTTTTACCACCCATCCCAGAACACACACTGGCTTGTCTCCCAGTTCTTATAACTTTTTTCACAAGCACAAAGATGAAGCCACAGATCAATCATATTTTGGGCATTAGAAGTTTTTCACAGTAGACATGCATACCTTTACCTTCCTATCCTCCTTTAATGCATCTCTACATTTTAGAAAATAATGGGGCATTATTATCCCTTCCTCAAGCTCTTCAGAATTACTTTTTTAAATGCTGCAACACCTGCATTTCTGAGATGCTTTGCTAACCCTCTCCTTTTAATCCTTAATTTCTCAAATAGATTGATGAAAACACACTGCTGTTTTTTTCTTGCAATATTTACTTAAATTATGTCGTATAGTCTATATTTAGATTTTTCTGGCAGAAGAAAATCCTGTCTCAGTCTGTATCTACATGTAGAGATGTAATGTGTATTTATCTTTGTAATTTGCATTTTATTTTTGTATTTTGGTTATTTTTTTCTATAGCTGCCATTTATATTTTTCCACATTTTTTTTATATTTAATTTTCTTTTTATTAGTTTTTTTAGCATATTTTTCATGCATGACTGTGGCTTCCTCTGCAAACTTTTAATATATAAAGGAAGCTTATTTTACAACAAATAAGAATTAGCTCATTTCACAAAAAAACATAAGGGAAAAAAACCTCAAAATATTAAGGCAGGCCCATGGTCTAAAATTTGCCTATAAATGCAGTCTAGCACTTGCAAAGACACATGGTTTTAACTGTAGAACAGTCCCACTGAAATCTAGGACAGGGAAAATGTATCTAGAACAGTTTTTAAGCACTGTTGTGACCAGTTAGGTTTGTAACAAGTTTGGCATTCAAGCACAACGCAACTGTAGAGTGATTTTAGTCCTGATGCCTTCTCTCAGTTGAACAAACTGTATAGTAAATACTGCAACAGAAGGACACTGTGAGAAACCTTGCTGGGCACCCAGCTTGAGACCTGGGTGCAGCCAATACCAGTCAGATTGCTTTCTCTCCTTCCTTTTCCTCCAGAGTTAAATCAATACTCACAGAGTCAGGAAAAGATTAACACATTTGTAGCTTGGGAGCAGAAAGGCTGGCTCATTCTTGTTTATGATGCTTGCCTGGTTTGTGATTTAGAACACAAGAGATGTACCCAGCTAGAATTTTGAAGGACGGGCCAGGCATGAAGGGCTGCCATGCTTCAACTTTCCTCATGGCGTTATATAGGTGTAATTCCTTGAAGAAAAATGTTTAAAGAGGTCACAGAAGTTTGTTTCAGCAGCTGAAACCTGCTTGCTGATCTCTAAACACTTGCATTTGGAGGAGGGTTTTTGATAGTTGTTTAAATGACATAAGGAAAGTTCATAGGCTGTTCATAGATAAACAGTGAGGACAGCTGGGTACAGAGATTAATCTAATGGTGTGGTCTGATGGCAAAGTGAAAGGCAAGAGTTTTATATAGATTGTTGACCCCAAAGCTTCCCTTTATCTTTCATCCATAAGAACTTGTGATCTCATGGAAAAGTAATAAAAAATTTACAGTTCTTCCTCTCAACATCCTATAATCCTAAGATACCTGTCACCTCAATGCTGCATAGCTACTTGATTCCTGTGCTTTTCAAATACTTATGTGTTTTATTGCTGCTAACCTCTTTCAACTAGTTTGCAGAGCCAGCTGGATTATTTGCCTTGTAGAGCAAGAGAGTTGCTAATTTATTTCCACTCCAAACTTTTGTAATATACACGTATGCCAATAAGCATACATGGAACGACACCTTTTTACTTTTCAGATCTCATACCAAATATAATAATTGACCTGTTCTCCTGACATGGAAAAGCTGAATCCATATATTTCCTATCTGTGCCATTTCTTTTGAGTTAAAGAAAGTTTTCAGTAACAGGAACAAATGCAATTTCTTTTGCCTTTTAATAAATATTTTCAGACTACAACTTTCAGATCTGTAAACTTTATGCTTGAGTAAGGAACTTATTTTTTACTACTTTTGTTTATGTGTTTTCCCCATTTTCCCCCATGCAATGCCATGATGATTGCAAGCACTGCTCGTCTGAGGTTTTTTAAAAAATCAAATCATTGATTGTTTGAAATCACTTGTAAAGAAATAAAAAATAATCAATTATTTTTAATTCAATTTTTGACTGTAGAAATTATGTTTTAAGGAATTATAAAAGTTTTATCTTGATTTCATTGTCTTCAATTAGTTCTTTTCAATGAATAATTCAAACAACACCAGAAACCGGTTGGAAGCTTTAAAAAAAAAAATCTTGGTTTTAATCTGGTTTTGTCTTTAAGTTACAGTGCATACAGTAGATATGACATTAAGTGAAAATAATATCTGTTTAAGGAAAAACATTTTTCACTTCTACATATCCATAGAGTTAAAGATATATTTATTTACTTAGTGAGAGTTATTTTAAAGTGGCTTTCCTTCAAGTGTAAAGATGTTGTGAGGTGTTTATGAATATTTTCTAACACAAATACTGAAACAAAAATAGTATTCATCTAATGAAAGAACTTATACCACACAACATATTCTAACATTCTGAAATGTAAAAATTAAATTATATTTAAAAAGTTAAATTAAGCAAAAAAACCTGGCTAATTGAATGGGCAAAGTTATAAAATGTCTTTCTGATCAGCAACAAATATACAAAATTAACAGCTTATTTAGTAAGATGTATTTAGTCACATCTTACAGCTTACCAACCAATTGAAAAAGGGAAAGCTTTCTAAAGGGCACAAAAAGGACAAATGCAAACAAAAGCAGAAGATTATTTAAACCAAGTTAACCTCCTTGAAGATTTAAATAATGATTAAAACAAACAGTTTAAATCCTCAGGAATTAAATCAGATCAATGAAAGCTTTGGGTTTGTAAACTTTTCACACATATCACAGTGAGACCCTGATTTACCCCTGCAATACCAGTGATGGTTAATCACAACTGCTCTCACTTTGGAAATCTCTCCTGGTAATCAAGCTTGACAAGCACCCCTGTTAGCCACATAGCTTACCTCTGGCCACATCGTTTAAGGAATGTGCAGTCCCAGAGGTTTTCAAGCTGTGACCCATTTCAGGATGAATAGGGGACACAAGGCTGGAAGCAGCATTGCTACCATGGCTGCTGGTACCCAGGGAGACCCCTGCCCCTGCTGAGCCCTAAAATCACTGTCAGATGGTAGTGACCAGCCCCCATCAACCAGAGCAGAGAAATGAGATAAAATAATTTTCTCCCAGGGTCTGTACTGAGCAGTCTTACAGAGATGACCATGATCTTCAGGTTCAGAGCTGTTGGCTGGACCTTTAATGCTCCTTGCAATGAGGAAGTCCTGTCTATTCCTGCCCAGGATTTCCTCATACCTGGAAGGCAGCAAGTATCACAGAAAACATCAACCAGCTTTTGGCTGGGCAATAGCTAACCAGTATTTACCCTTTCTCAAATATTTCTTTCTCAAAGGGAGCTGCTACAATGGATGTAACGGCATCCCCAGATTTTGTGCCTTTCCTTCTCTTCTGTTTCAAGCCAGCCACTCCGCTGTAGGATAAATTTCAAGAGAGACCTACCTGTAATACCAGGGGGTAGTTCTGGTGGAGATATGAAAACATTTCCTTTGATGCTCTACATGCGTAATGCAGTGATTATGAGCCATCTGGAATTTCCTTTTTACTGTAAACCCACTGTTTTTGTCTGTTTTGTTGGGCTTGAAAACTGAGTGAGAACACAGTCCAGATCTCATAAAAGCCTCCAGTGAAGGGGCAGGTTAGATAGCTGACTATACAATAGAAGAACTATATCTGGTTTTATTTCTGGTAGATGAAGTCACTTTTGAAAAATTGGATCTATAAAACTGCAGGGCATAATACAACGATAATAAATGCATAGGAGCCTTCATATTTATTAATTGCACATATTATAAGATAGAAGCCAGCCAGAGTAGTTTTCTAAATTGGGATCAAGATTTTTTTTAAAGCAGCAGCTCTTTCTTTTTTCATAAAAAAACCCCACCAGTGAAATTTCTGAGCATCAAGAGACTGAAAATTGTGTAAGTATTTGAGACAAGGTAACAAGACTATCATGTCAAGTACGTAGCTGCTTTAAACTACCATGTTCATATAGACAAAGATGGACATAGTAAAAAAAAAAAAAAAAAAAAAAAAAAAAAGTGACACTTCTAAAGTCTTTTCCCAGACCAGTCAATAAACAATGATTCTAGAGATGACTTCCTGGGAAATTATGCAAATTCCATTTATGTTCTGAAACATGAATGACAAATGGCACAAAACTGTTTTTATTCCTAGCTTAGAAAGTAGAAACAGAGGCACTGAAAGTTTATGTAGCTTCTTTTAGGACTGCCAAAGGACTTGGGAATGCAACTCTTGTCCTTGCTATCAAGATTGTCCATTAATTTTCCTGAAGTGGGAGATATTATTGTGATGACTATATTATTTCCCTTAGAGTGAAAGGCAAGTCTTCTACCACACAATTTTCTTGATATTGTTTGTTAAATTCCTTCTTGTGGCTGTCAACAGGGCATTTAAAAGCTGAAATATAAAGGAAAAGCTATGCCACATGACAGGTATAAAAAGCAACAGTTCTAAGGATTCATGCAAATATTAAATTGTACCTCCTACAGTTAACCTAGTGTTATTCATGATTTCTGTTACACTGCCCAGAGGTGTTTGTTTCCTACAAAAAGGATATTTCAATTTTTAATTTTACTTATATCCCACTAATTAGTCATGACTGACATTTAGAGATATGCAGGATGAGATACCCTAATGCTTTTTTTTTTTTTTTTTTTGGTGGTACTTGAATTAGGTGCAGTGCTAAAAGAAAACATTTCCCTGCATCCCTCCCCTGTACTTTTAAATGAATGTCATCCAAATGGCATTGCCACTCAAATCTTACAGCAAAATTCCACACATGCTGATAGTACAATGTGTGAATCTCTGAAACTGTCCCCTGTAGGTTCGAATTAAGCCCCTGAAGGTTCACTTGAGTTTAATTTCACTAACCACATGGGGACAGTTATTTTTTGCTCAGCTTCTCTTTCACTTGCGAGCACTCACACACACACACACACACACACACACACACACACACACACACACACACACACACACACGCACACACCACTCACTCACTCACTCACTCACTCACTCACTCACTCACTCACTCACTCACTCACTCACTCACGCTGCATCCCTCCCTTTCTGTTGCACTTAAGTCCAGATTCGCTCTGACCATTCCTGCTCACAAGCAGAGCGACACAGCACCACGGTGCCTAAAGACCATAGGTGGGTCCTTTGCTTCAAGCCAATTTATTCACATTTGCGATGGTAAGATTGATTTTTATCCTGCGTTTCTGAGTTTATTTAACTGATTTCAGAAATTGCCACAGAGGTGGGGGTAGATATCGTCTTCAAGGTTGTTGTCATCCGGAATTTTATGTCCTTCATTTTCTTTCACTCTGTATGCCTGTCACATCAGCTTAACTGTGAGTAGCGTACTAGCCAGTACCTCTGGCATACTGTATATTAATAGAATATTGATATAGCCCAAATACTGTTGTGGGATTCATCATTTGGTAAATCCTCTGCTGTCTGCAGTTTTACAGAGCTGTTTAATTAGCAATTTTACAACCTCCTATTCTCTCATTAAATTAATTAATAATTAAGTTCAAATATAGGCATCTTTAATGTCATAATTATATTTCAGTTTTATGGTCACCAGAGTTTAGCTCATTAGGCAAGGTAGTCATAAACCATAGCTCTATTTAGGGGCTGAGGCTGAGACTCAGGTAGTTTGCTTCTGTGTGGTATTTTTCATCCTCACTTTCTCCTCTTCTTCCCCTTTCTCCCCCCCTCATTCCCCTGATTCTCCTGCTCCCTCCCTCTCATTGCTCTCTGCTAACACTGGCTTTTTTTTTTTTTTTCCTGTGGCAGCTCTTTTTCATTCATATGTCATGCTAAAAAAATCCCTGCCACACACCCTCACAGCCCTCCCCTCCCTGTTACTTTCTCTGTGATGCTGTGCAGTGTTGCTGGCCTGCTGTAGGTCCTGCTTCCTTGCAAGCCCTAGGGACCATCACCTCCAGTGCAGGGCACCCAGTACCAGCAAATTTTGTGCAGCATCCCACCAGGGACATTGTATTCCTTTTTGACTGTGAGATTTACCAAGTCACGGGATGTAGTAATGACATTTCACACAGTATGATATGTGGTGTGTTGTTTTATATGTAGTGGATTTATTTCAGTCATTATCACTGATTAAACCAGCTTAGTTGAAAAGGCAAAGCAAAACTTGGCTTTGAAATTGTTCTTATTTAATTTTGTTTGTGCTCACATAACCCAGGACAGCACTAATTATCTCTTTAGTGTAGCTCACATTTCTAATGTAATTCATATGTAAATTGTAATTTAAATCATATGGGAATGTTTGTGTTCCTTGCATATTCTCAGTAAAGAGCACAAACAGTGAATTAAAACTGTTTGGAAATGAAAACTTTATGTTGCCTTTTTTGAACTGTCTTTGATTTCTTTTGGCTTGCTGTTTAATGAATCATGATTCAATTGGTTGGCTAAGGCCAATGCGTTTAGTCTCTTCTCTCTCTATTTATGCAGCTTGCTCACTGGCCTGCTTTTCCTTCTGAATTTGGAAGGCAGGGGAGAACTTTCTGCTTGCTCACTATCTTTGAGAAAAGCACCTCAAGGTGGTTATTATTATTAATAAATAATAATTTTTATGTGACTAGATAGCTTACAGGCATGGATTGGGACTATTTGTGCTGCTTTGCTACTCCAACGGAGCTGTGCCAGAATGTTCTTTCTGGTAGCATATCTAAATGATATTAGGTAAAAAATTTTAATCACAGCCTAAACTTTCCATCTAATTTTAAAAAAAAGTTTGTTTTTTGTTTGTTTGTTTGTTTTTCTTAATGCAATATATGCAATATTACTGTCTCTCTAAAAGCTGGTGCTGTCCAAAATGAAGTGGTATTTTTACAGGACAACTCATAGTTTATTTGTGTGAGTACATCACTGGACAGTTAAAGTTGTTCCCAAACTTCTGACATTTCAGGACAGGTTTGTTTTCTGGATGTTGTGGTACACTCTAACACCAAACACAGAACTAAGGTGGGTGCTGGAAAGGTGAGTGTGAAAGCCTGAAGAACCATGGGTAGCAGGTGCAGCTGTGCAACCAACTCCGGTGGAAGAGAAGGTGAAACAAAAGACCCGAAGGAAACAGGAAAGCAGGAAGGGTAAAAGTTCCATTGGAAGAATAATTAGACCTAAGGAGCTAGCAAATTAGTGAATGGCGATACCTGCTACATCATTCTTTGCCAGAGCTGCCCTTTGCCTTTCCTAAACAAAACTGAACTCACCACATTAGGGAGACAATGAATGCCTGTTTCTCATCCTGCCAACACAAATCTTTGCCCAGCACACACCATATGAAGTTGTCTGAGCTGTACAGACAGAAAGATGTACCAGTGTCATGGCTTTGCCCAGCAAACTGTGACCTGACCTGGCATGCAAAAGTGTGTTTGCAGTGCTTCCCCAGGTTTGGTGCAGGGGACTGATGACGTGATGGTCCTTGAAGCATCTTCCCATGGACAACTGTGGCTCAGGATACTATTTAAAGACTTCAAAGGGGAAAAATCCAGAACTCCCTGCCAGCCTCTCTGCCAACACTGTTGTGGCCAGAGGTGAGGTAAGGTTTTTTGAACGCCTATTTGTGTGTCAGTCTCTGCCGCTGCAATGATGAGCTCTGGGACAGGTGACCCTGCTCAACAGTGGTAAACGTTGCATGTACCAAGAAAGAGGCAGTAAACAGGCACACCTGTTTTGTTACATCCAATCTCTCCACTGGGAAAAGTGCTCCCTAATTTACAGCAATCATCTTTCTCAGGCTTTGGGAACCCCTTACACATAAGCTCAGCCTGTCAAGGAGCAGCCTCAGGGTAGCACAGCTGAGCAGACTGTGGGCAAGGCAAGCAAGACAGCCACTGGTCTGGTTTGGCTGTGACCACAGAGCCCTTCAGGAGCCAGGTGCCCTCCAGGGAGGGACACTGCCATATTTAGGGCACACATTCAAAGCACACGTGCACAGACACACACAGACACACACTCCCCATGACGACACCAGAGCTGTCCGAAACTATTTTCAATAATTGATTTGCTGTTTAATTGAACATCATGACTGACTAACATAGCTCATTACTTTACTCATTAGTTAATTATCGAAGAAAGTAGGACAAGTCAATAAAATGAAAGGCTGTAAATTCCAATACTAATTAGCGCCATTTCCTCAGAGACATATTTAAGGGCAGATTGGCTACCCGAATGTCCCTGGACCTTGTAGATGAAGGAAAAGGGTAGACTCACCATAAATCTAGATTTCCGGCAAGGCTCCTCAGCAGTAAGTAGTCAAGTACACAAGTGCTGAGCTACCACCAGGCACCCTATTTGAACTGGAATATTGGAACACAACCTGCAGAGATATTCCTATTTTTAAAAGAAAAGAGGGGGGTGGGGGTGGTGAGGGAGGGAGTGCTCACACACCAGAGAGGATCCATATTTAAAATAAATTATGCAAACTGAACTACTTCTGCAGAGCACATTTGCTTTCCTAAGCTCTCTTTCTTGGTCTCTTTACAAGCAAACACTTATATTCATTTTTTGGCAGTCCAAATCCCACTCAAAACTTCAGAACATCCCTTCAAGAAGTGGGCACATTTTTCATCTGAGGATTCTAATTTATATCTCTTATTTGTGGTTTTTTGTTTTTTTTTTTTTTTTTTAATAAACTATTCCAGTAAGGGAAATTATATTCTCTTGTTATTGCTTTGTATTATCTTTGGATTATCTATCTTCTTTATTCTCTCAAAATTATTTTTTGCATTCTTTTAATTTAAAACAAGTTGATATACCATCTGAGGCAGAATTTAATGGGTCCAGCAGAGGCTTAAATGAACCAAAAAATGATTAAAAACAAGGAAAGACAGGTTCAAAGAAGGCTGGGAGAAAAGTAGACTAAGAGAACACATGTATGTGTATGCACATTTGTATGCATTGCATGTAATTTATATATGCATGAGCACATATATGTGTGTGTGTATTATACTTAATAAGTGTATGCATAAAAAAATACATATACATACAGCCACATGCATATTCACAGAAATATGCCTGTATAGGGTTCTTATTACTCAGTGTGGGGGAATTATCAAATTCCTTGAGTTCTAAACTTTAAAATTTAAAAGCCCCCCAGTCTTTCTGTCTTCCTTTAAAAAATCAATACAAGAGGACTCAGACTATGGAAAGGTTCTGTTGCTATACTGGTACACTTCAACAGTTTGTTTAAATCTTTATAAACAACTGAGGGATCATGACAAATACATTTCCTTAATTCCCTTTAATTGAAGGCCTATCCTCTGTGTCTTCCTTTTAGCAAATATCCACTTGTGAAAAATTAATTTCAAGTTAGGTGAATGGAAATGGAGATCGAAAGCATTACCTGAGCTCAACTTAAGGGAAGCAATAACCCTAAGAATAGCTCTCGGTCTGGAGCTTTAAATATTTAGCATTTCTAAAAATATATTAATGGATTAATGTTAAAAAAAGCTAACAAATGTCTGTTACTTGACTTACTATATTTTGTGCCTACAGTTCTGATTATTAAGCCACAAGTCCTGATTTATTTTCAAGTGTTTTACAAAGTACCTTGCCAAAGTGTTCCAAAGATTGCATAATTTTTTTTAATCAGCAGTTTTAAGAATTTGACTTCTGGTGTTAATAAAGCAAGACTGAAATTTAAATTTAGAGAAGTAGAAAATGTGGTTGTCTTACTTAACAAAAAGGCCCTGGAAGAAACAATGCAAGGAAAATTCTCCATTTATTTCGGTAAAACACATTTTTTAAAAAGTGGTGTTTTATTATCCATGTTTGGGAGGGGATATTTGTTTGGGACATTCTTTTTGCATTAGTGAAGGAATAAGAAAAACACCACCATGAAAAAACTGACGTCTGAAGAAACAGAGGGAAAGATTTCCCCAATTAGATCATTCAGTATAGCTAAAGCAGAAGGTCTATACAGCATACACAAGTACTGTACACTTGCTAGGAGTTGGAAATCATAAAGGAGAACATTCAGAAAAGCAGGAGCTGTGACCTCTCTCTTGTTTCCAGACAGTGCCAAGCACTCTTTGAAACTGATAATTTCTTTGTTTTTTTCTTTAATCGTTCTGGTTAAATGATGCTGGATCCCTGGATATGCTTGAACACCTTGGCTACAGGGCCTTGGGAAGAGCTCCCAAATTAAACAGCCAGCATTCTCAGCCTGCAAGAGCTCAATATGTGTGCTGGGTATGTGAATGAGGAGAAAACTGTGAGAGGACCCCACCTCAAAATTAAAGTAATGTTTTAGAGCCACAATGGCTCTAAATGTACACACATATGCAATTTTTACATTTTACACTGTCATTTGTCACACATAATATAATGTACATAAACAATATAAGGCAGTTCTCATTTGCATTTTTAGCTTCTTTTCTTTATCTGTTTTCAAACACTCCAAAACTAGATGCAGAAGTTGATTACTGAGTGCTATACCTGTTGTAGTCTGAGTCAGCCAGTGCAAATCATGCAGACTGGAAGTGCTCTGGTGCATTTGCAGAGGTCCTCTTTCCGAGATGGGGCCCTCAGGCCGCTGCAGCCTTTAATCAGCTGAAACTGGAGTGAAGCTGTCAGCTCCTGCTTGTATTCTGTCAGCCTCGTTACCACTTAGAGCATCCCTGACAAACGTGCAGTGCACATTTAACAGTCAATCTGTGGGCAAGCTTTTGATTTTGCAGGAAACTTTCTAAGGTTCCACTTTCTACAAGGGAAAACCTGCTAAGTTGTAGGGGAGAAAAATGGAGAAAAGCATCCTTCAATCAAACTCTTGTTTTATGGAAAAAGCCTGCTGTTATCCTTTCTTTAGCAGGATGATGGATTGGCTCAGTTCAAGGTGATATCCCAGCTGGTGCAAGACAGATCAAGGGTTATCATGAGATGGTGACACCTCTCCTCCTCCGTCAGTCAAACAGTGCTAGCTGTCCCACAGAACTGCAGCAGCCTGCTATTGTGAGGGGTATTGCCATATCAATTATTCACACTGACATATTTGTTCAGCTCTGCTGCATTTAGAAGTTTTCCATTAAGAATTCAAATTTGAAGATATTTCCCAGCTACAAAACCTTCCCCAAACACCCTTTCCCTAAGTTACCTACCTCTGGTGTTGCTTCAAAAACATACAAGGGTTAAGTGTCACTGTCTAGGATGAGTGACTTCAAACTAAACTTTTCCTATATCTTTTAAAATACCAAATGCATTTCAAAATAAAACAAAGTCCCAGACACAAAAAAAAATTATTTTATGTGTAAATTATTTGAAGAGTTTTTCCTTATCATTTCCTTTCTGATACCTAGTGACTTTTTTTTTTTCTTTTTTTTTTTCTTTNACTTTTTTTTTTTTTTTTTTTTTTTCTTTTTTTTTTTTTGTGAGAAGTTATGGGCTAAACCTATTATTTGCTAATTAAAGGTCCTTCCTTCTCCTCTTGGGAACTTAAAATCTCTACTATTATTTCTTCACGGAGCTCGTTCCTACAATATCCCTGCTACAAATGCTGCTGAATCTTTCCTAATGATGATAAAAATAAGGCCATAGCACATCTGAGCAGTCTGGAAGGGTACAGAGAGAAGGAGGACAGACACAGTTTCTTCACAAGTCAGATCAGTCCCCAGCCTTCAGTTTCCCCACAATCCCCATGGTGATGTCACTGCAAGAGTGGAATTATTCTTACATTGCAACACTAAACACCAATAACCACACTGATTCCCTGGGGATTCTGCCGTTTTCTGCCCCACAACACAGAAAATTTCCTGAATAGGCTCCTTCCCTAACCCCAGTATAAATAGCCTTCCCAAGGAAAGGACAGAAGCATCTTTGAGGACACTCTATGAGTTAAGAGCTCTCAGAAGACAGGTTTGGATGCCTTCAATGCTGTTCCTGTAAAATGGGAATGAAAGCACTTCTGGTCTCCTAAAGGCACCATATGAAGGTTATGGCAACCTCATCCAGAGAGAAATTAGGAAATTAATTCTAAATTAATTAGAAGTTAAATTAAGCATTGGATTAATTAATATGTATGTGGCACCAGTATGTTACTATTTATTACTACTAGTATGAGTGTTGTTGGTATCACTTTTACCTTTTTTTAATTTATTTTTAATTACTGTAGAACTTAGAAGCCCCCGCTATATGTAAGACCACTGTTGTACAAGCAAAACAGAACAAAACATCGTCCCCTCTCCAAAGGGTGAAAGATAAATTGCTATACTTATGGGAGCAGTTCTGGTCCTACCAATACAGAGAGTTGCCTAGTGAAATCTGGAAGATTATTTAAAGGAAAAAAAAATATATAAAAAAAAAATCATTCATTCATATTGTTTCCTGTAGAATTTAGGTGTCTAACATGCATTAAGACCCAGGTCACTATTAGGTAACTGCAGCCGGTGAAAAAGGATGTACACATACACTGGCAGACAACAAACTGAAAAAGAAGGTGCAGCTTTAGGAAAAAAACCCAGCAGCAACAAACTTTTGCAGACTTCAATGAAGGAACTTTTCCAGTCATCTTTAAAAAGAGAAAAAGTTCCACACAAAGTCAGCCTAGCCATCTTGCCAAAAAGAGTCAAATTAAAGCCACCCATTTCTATTACACATTAAGAAAGAGGCAGACAAATGAGGAAATAAATAAATGTTTATTCATATATATACTGGAAGAATTCTTCTTTCCTGCAGCTGACATTCATCAGATTCTCACTGCCTCTCCCAGTCAATTCTCTCCTTCAATTAACCAATAAGTCAATTTGTTCCTTCTCCATCAGAAAAATAACCTGTTCAGCAAAAAATGCATAATTTCACTATCAGATCAATTCATCTTTCCTTCTTGCTGCTCAGTCAATAATCTCTGCATGTCCTAAACAGCAAACAGGTCACTGGAAAGAAACCTGCCTAAGAAGTTTCTCTCCTAATATTTGGCATGCTACCTACATATGGTTGGCTTACAGAGCCCTTCCTGAGCACAGGAATATAGCAAACAGTCGAAACAATGCTGTATAGGATTGGATTTTAAGACAACAGAAAGATCTGAAATAAGCATATATCCCAAATAACAGTGCAGCTCCTTGGATAATGGTGGAATTATATGTTAAACCACAAGTGCATGCAAAATTTCACAATAAAAAAATCAAATTAAAATTAAGGATGTGATGAAAAACTACACCATTTTTAGACAACAAAGTTTTTACAAACCATTCTGATTTTTAATTTGGTAAAGGTAACAAGAAGTGCCCATACCCAAAGTTCTAGACATCCAGAGATTGCAAAAAGAGACAGCTTTGCAGAAAGACAAAAAATTTTCTTCAAGAAAAAAGAATGGCTGTAAACCATTTTTTCATTTGACTTCACCAGAAATCATCAATAAAGTTCACTACACTCAAGATATCTTTTCAAATTCAAAAGGTAAGGAAATATGACACTAGAAAAACACAATTTCTCTAAGAGGTTGCGCCTGAGTACAAAGCACATACAGAGGTACAAATCCAACCCTGAGTGAACAACAAATACCATATAACTAGATAAAGTCACAATGCTCATCAGATTATGGCATGAAGTGAAAAATTTAAAGTGTTTAGATTATATAAAATTATGCAATTAACCAAATTGGCTTGCAGCAAAGAAAGGGCAAGGAGCTCACAGTCACCCAGAACTTTTGGGAAAGTACAACAAGCACTCTATTTGATGGTCAGGAATAAATTTTGTGGAATTATATATTGGGAAGTTTCTCCAACATTAAAAAATATGAAGATTTAAAATATGTGCTGCGAAAAGAAATGGGTCTTCACTTAATTTCCTTTTTAAGTTTTGCTGAACCTTTTTTTACTTTGGGTTTGGGGTGTTTCTTCTCACTTCAATTGTTCAATCTCTGTGGCAGTGAGGCAGGCTATGAATTTTGTTTTATATTTCCAATTGTGTATTAAAGCAAAAGGGAAAGTTGTACCTCTTTCTCTGTGATCTATTAAGATTTGTGAATATTTTCATAACTAGAGCACTATTTGCATATTTATGAATAAAAATCCATCATATACCAAAGAGTTACCATTCTCATTCTATAGTTTTCTTAATATGTTTTGCCATTAACTGATAATCTCAATGTAGTAGTGCAAGTTAGTCTTGGGCAAAAATTTCCAGCTGAATTTAGGGAAGAGTGCAAATTTGGGACAAGACAAACTATTCATAAACTCGTGCTGAATTTTGTTAGTAGGTCACCTGAAACTAAAAAGAAAGAAAATCACAAAACCCCCACTCCTTTCCCCTTGTTTAAAACAATGTTTCCTGTTATTGCCTGAAATGGATTATTTTCCATTTTGTGGAAAACCAGGTCTCAGTTTAACCCACTTAAATACTTCTAGAGCAAGTGTGACTTATAGACACCAAAATTTCCCTAAAAACACCCAGGGACCTCTGGTCTCCTTTGGGAGTCCTTGTGTTTTTTTGATTGCCTTGCAGCTGGGAACATCATTTGCGTCAAAGAGTTCCTGGTGCAAAGGCTCCTCCCTGCAAGGATGTCTTCATTTACACACTGACAATACCTTTGCAATGAGGTGGGAGATCCCACAGCACCTCCAATTAAATTATCTGAAGGATAAGGGGAACCTTATTGCTCTCTACAACTACCCAAAATGAGGTTGTAGCAAGGGAGCAGGTAACAAGTGACAGGATGAGGGGAAGTGGCCTCAAGCTTCACCAAGGGAGGCTTAGATTGGATATTAAGGGCTTTTTTTGTTCAGTGAAGGTGCTGAAGCAGGCTGCCCAGTGCCCAGGGAAGTGGTGGTATCGCCATCCTTGGAAGTGTTAGAAACATGTGTGGATGTGGTACTCAGAGATATGGTTTAGTAGTGAACGCAGTGGTACTGTGTTAACATTAGACTTATAATCTTTTCCAATTTAGCAATTCTATGATTCTAGAAAAGAGATACAGATTACTGTTGTAAAAGATGCTACAAAACATTACAAAACACAAGTGTTAGAAGCCTCTTCAACTGAGAAGCTAGAATAAGATAGAGATTCTTTGAAACAAAAATATCTTGATTTTGAGACCACTTAAGTCTACATATATAGCAACTGTCTCATGGGCCAGGCACAAGTTAGGGTGACTGGGGTGACATCAGACTGGGGATCTGTCACTAGTGGAGTTCCACAGGGCTCCATCCATCAGCTTTTCAACATCTTAAATACTTGGATGAAGGACTGGAAGGGACACTGAGCAAGTTCACAGATGGTATAAAACTGGGAGGAGCTGCTGAACTCCCTCAAAGGCAGAGATGAGAGACTTTGACAAATTAGAGATAGGCAATCCCCAGCCACATGAAGTTCAACAAAAAACTGTGCTGGATTCTGCACTGGAGACAAAACAATTCTGAATGTATGGGCAGACTGGAGAATGAGAGGCTGGTGGAACCCCATGGAAAGAGAACTGGGGGTCCTGGTCAATGGCAAGTTAAACACAACTCAGAAGTGCCCTAGCAACCAGATGGGCCAAACATCAGCCACAGCATGGCCAGCAGGGCAAAAGAGGGGATTGTCCCACTCTGCTCTGAGCTGGGCTGACCTCACTTGAAGTGCTGGGGGCAGTTGTGGGAAGCACGATATAAAAAAAAAAGAAATACATGAAGCTACTAGAGGGCATCGAAAGGAGGGCCACACTGATGATGAAGGGCCTTGAGGGAAAGCTGTATGAGGAGAGACTGAGGTCACTTGGTCTGTTCAGCCTGGAGGAGACTGAGGGGAGACCTCATTGTGGCTAAAACCTCCTTGTGAGGAGAAGAGGAGGGACAGACACTGATCTCTTTCCTGTGGTCATCAGTGACAGGACCCAAGGAAATGGCTTGAAGTTGTGTCAGAGAAGGGTAAGGTTGAATTTTAGAAAAAAAGGTTCTTTCCCCAGAGAGTAGCTGGGTACTTGAATAGACTTCACAGGGAAGTGGTCACAGCACCAAACCTGAATGAGTTCAAGAAGATTTTGAACCATGCTCTTGGGCACATGATGTGAGTCTTGGGGATGCTGCTATGCAGGGCCTGGAGCTGGATTTGATGATCCTTGTGGATCCCTTCCAGCTCAGCATATTCTATAATTCTGTGATTCAGTAACAAGTGGGACTGCTGGACACCCTGAAATACATAACATATACACACATTTCACATTATACCGTTCATACTGTGAACATGTATACATCGAGTTTCATTTGAGGCTGAGGTAATACAGACGTGAATTAATTTTGGATCACAGCTGATTACATGTACCTTAAAAGTCCAGCATAGGGAAATAATCTCTCCTTGAGCTGCCCTGGGTTGAATATACGGTTTTCACAGTATTACCGTATGGCTGTAAGAGCTGCATGGTGAGGAGGGAGGAGAGAACCAATCTGGGCAAAAGATTATGGAGGAGAGAGAAGATCACAGGACTCGGGTTGCTCTTGCCACACTCTTTGTGATCATCACCCAGCAGCTGTCCCTTAACCTGGGAGGAGAGAGAGACAACAGAGAAGATAGAGGTCTCTCTTTGACTAAGCAGTTTACTTGTACATGGTGTGGAAGCAGGGAACAATGCCCATACATCACTTGTCCAGAAAGACATTTTAACACTGGTGCCCTTGAAATCCTTATTTTTGTTATCCAAAGGATTTATCTGAATCTTCACTTCCTTCTCCTCCATCCCTGCCCCTTCCAGCTCCCAGTGGGTGGGGAGGGTTGGGCCAGCCTGCTCCTGGCCCTGTGGAGGAGGTGGCAGAAGGCCGGCCTTATTTACCTTAGCCATTTCCCCGTGTAATCTGGCTAATCGTGTGGCTAATCGGCAGCACGGAGGAGCCCCCCACGCCGCAATTCACAATGCCAACCTATTCATATTTCACACAATAGGGTATTTAAGTCATCCCATGCCTTGCCAAGGCGATTGCGCTCCCTTTATTCTGATGTTTTCGGCAGGGGTCTCCGGCTCTACTCCCCCTTTCACACCAGCATATGTCCCTACTCTTGCCTGCTGCAGCTGGGCAAGGGCGGTTGTTTTTGTTTTGTTCTTCAAAACCAACGAATCGATTAAGGCGGTGTGAAAATGCGAGTTAAAACAGTGCCCACATGTATGCATACATTAGCCATTTGCTACATTGCAACCTCACAGCGAGGTGACTGAGGAGGCAACAGTGCTCACGCTCTTCCATTTTGAATGGGCAATCTGTTAAGCATAAAAGGAAATAATAAATAAAAGACTGACTGAACATATTGTTTGAGAAATGGCTCGCCGTTCTATATCAAAGTGAAATTAAAAGTACCTCTACCCCAATGTACTGTAACTATAAAGAAAGATCAAATCCATCTTGTAACAGAAAATTACAGAGTCCACATGTCTGGATATGGAATATTAAACTCAGACCATATTTCTGCAATAAAGATATTCACCTTTATATCCTGTCTATCTAACATTTGGCACGTAATGAACTCAACAGCCTTAGAAATTATAGGATCTGATCTCACCTTTGAACAAAAAAAAAGCCCACAGTAAACTCCTGCAGTTCAGGATTTACCTCTCATAAGAGTATGTTGACATGTGGATGGGAACTGGCAGGGAAATACTGCCTTCATCTCCTAGGCTGGACCATCATCTCTCTTCCGTCTCTGGCCTGCAATGGCAAAACGCCAGTTCTCTCCATAAACTCACCTGCAGCTTGTACAAGACAGCTCTTGTGACTCCATTTCTCTCCCGAGGTGCAAGGGGATGACACTGCAGCAACTGCCTGAAAATTAGTGCTACAAGCTTATGCTAAGGTCTGGAAGAGAAAATTCTTCTTTGTTTTCAATGAATAACGCTAAATGAATTATAAAGTCATTTAGGTAATTAAAAAGAAATGTCATATAACATGCTAGAAGAGGTCATTCATTCCTGGTTCAAGTTCATGCTACCTCATGGATATGTTACTGATGCTAAAGCACATCAGTCATGACTTTTCTCATAAACGTCTGAGCCATGTTCCTTGGCTTGTTTTCAGCATGGAGAAGTTCACACCTGTGCTCTGCATTACAATCAGTTCTCATAGTTTACTCCTAAAATTTGGGGGGGAAAAAAAAAAAAACAACAGTTTTGAGCCAATTTTACACACATAGCTAAGCTTTCTAGGAAGAGTTAATTAATTAACACACGTGCAATGTTTTACAGACTCGTGAATAGTACTCTATGGTGTAAAGTACACAGTAGGAAAAAATTGTACAGCATGGTCAGCTAGTTTTTGAGTGCTTAACTGTAAAGTTAGAAACCAGGAAATTCAAAATCTTGAGGGAAACAGATGGCATGACAGACATATTTAAAATTTCGATTATCAAAGAAGTTATAGCATCTTGTTTCAAAATACAACTTTTTAATGCCAGAATTTTGAAACCTCTTTATTTCTACACACACAAACAAACAAATCACAAAATAACTAAAACAAATAAAGCTTCTATAGACTAAACTTTCAAGGCAGAATCTGGTACTAGACTGCAGCAGCAAATTATCTCTATGTCTCACACTAAAGTCAAATAGATTTTGTTCAAATTGCTAGCAATTGAATTTATACCACTTGAAAATGATCCTAATACAGCTAAATTTGCAAATGGTTACCTCCCCCTGCACCCAAACAGCAGGCACACAGCTACAGCAATATAAATGTGTTAATCCCAGCACGATGTATTCCCACATCTCTTTGTATCAAATCATTCTAAAGGGTTTTCAATATACAAGTTAATTAGCTACAACGAAGCAGCAGAGTAACATCTAATGAAGACCGAGGCTTGAAATACCATAAATGGCCTGTTGTACCCTTTTCCCCATCTTTAATATCAACATATTCTTTTGAAATGGGTTACAGATATGGTACAAGTATAATTTAACAAGACACAGGTGACATTTAATGAGCAGGACTATTTTGATTATATGTTAAACATTGTGGTAATTTTAAAAAATGTATTTTCAACATCTACTAGAACACCATTTCTGTAATAGCACCTCAAAATGCTATTAACATACATTATCTATCTCTCTGTCTGTCTATCCACTTGTAATGCTGAGCAAAAAGGTGACACCATTTTATATACTCTAATTACATAGTCTGTTTCTCATTTTTTTAGAACAGTCAGTGCAGGGAAAAGCAGTTGTGTACCATTTACACACACACACACATCTCTGTAAAACTAATTGCACAAAATTAAAATTATTCAAAAACAAATGTCTGCAACATATAACTTGTAGAGATAAATTAAATAAACAACATGAGAGTAAACTTAATTACCTAAGAAATATCTGCCACTTTCAGAAAAAAAACCCAAAAAAAAAAAAAAACCACCAAAATTGCATGTTTCAAATTTAACTCAGAAATTACAACCTTAATTAATTAAATTAAGGTCCTGATCCTGACTGGAAGTGGAAGTCAATGAGAGTTTATCCATGTGCATCTCATAGCTGGAGTGGGACTGAACACTCCCTTTTGCTGTCTATCAAGGGTGAAACTCATCTCGTAATCCCACCACTTCATTAGCACCTTTCCAGCACATTATCTTTGCCCTAATCCTTCTGTCACTTTGGGGATTCAGGGTCATTTGAGCATTGAAGGGTCGATGTTATTGTGATGGAGGTGTGAATTGATCACTAAGATGACAACTGGTGACAAGTATACTTTATTAGTCTGCTACTTTGCCTCTTAATTGCCACTGATTAGCCTGTCTGTTATAAAGGAAATTTGGTCTCCTTCTACCATTGCCAAAGATTACACTGCTTTCTAATAGGATCACTCCCCCTAAATGAGCCTATTTAGATGTAGGATATTTGCCCAACTTATTGAAGCTATTTGTGTGAATAAATACAAGATAGGGCCTGGGCCCTTTAAACTGACCTATTATATTTTGTTTAGCTTTTGATTGAGAGGATTTCTCTGNTTTTTTTTTTTTGTTTTTTGTGAGGGGGATTTCTTTAAAAAAAAAAAAAAAAAAAAAAAAAAAAAGGCAAGTATTTCTAATGGCCTCTTTACCTTCCAAAGTCATTAATAGGATTTTTTTTTTCCTTTCCAAAAGTCCTATTTTAGATGTGGCTATGTGTGCTATTTGCATAGATTTCCCAGAGGAAGAATTGGCTCTCCAAACATCATATTGCATTTAAACTACATATTAAGAGAAAACAGCAACAACGAAAAAAACCCAAACCCACCAACCAAACACAAAAGCCCAACCAAAATGCTTCATCTTGCCAAATTTCACATGCTTCAACTCTAAATTTTTGTTGACCACAAGAGTTCCAGTGATTCTTTCATTTTACAGAACTCCCTGTTTAAAAAAGGGTAAAAAAATTAAAGAAAAAAAAAAAAAGAAAGCCTTTTCTTACTAGTTATCTAGGATAGCAGACAAATCTTAATGCAACATAAATGTACTATCATACTTATTTGATACTGACCATCTTTGGATTATTGGTGATTTTGTTCAAACCTGGGTAAGCATTTCTATAAGGGATCATTCTCAGCAGCAAGGGAAAATGAATGCAGAACTCTAAAAACTCTCTGTTCTCCTTTTTGACATTAATTAAAAAATAACAAGGACAATGAAAAGAAAACTACTCCCAGATCTCCTATTTCTACCCCAAAACCCACATAAATATCAGTCTCTATATTACAATCCCTTCCAAACCCAAGTACTAAACCTAACTGGCAAAAAATAAGGACTTTAATAAATGTCTAATTATGGATTTTGTACTAGAGACATTATAATATGATTCCAGGTGCTCAGGGTGAATGTTTGACCTTCTTGAGTCATCTGAAGTGTTCCAGGTTATTTAACAAATCAGTATTTTGCATCCTAATTTTTAAGGATGACACATCTCCCATGAAGAAAAATCACTATACAAAACTCAGATTAGCACTTTGACTTTAATTGTGGTCAAAAGAAAACTTGAATCCGCATGTGCAATAATTTGATCCCTCCCTTCCTCTTCTAACCACGCCTATATAAAACTTTTGCAGAAGCACTTGGCTTGCTTATTAAAAAAAGATGAAGATGATGAGAACCTTTAATTATTTTAAAATTTTATTTCACTAGAAAAAAATAACAAATACCTAAGGCATTAGTTGTCCAAGAGTAGTTTTCCATGCATAGTCCTGTTGAAGACGTTCTTTCATTTTACCTCCACAGGTTCATACAAAACACATCTGTTCCTGACTAGAGTGTTTTGTCTCTGGTCCCACTGCCTTAAAAAAGAGAATCTGATCTTGATATTTGGATAGAAGTCTCTATAGACGCCATTTAAACTGTAGCTATTTTAACTTCATTAGTTTGTGTTTTTAACTCTTTTAATTTAACAAAGGCACAGCTCATAAATGGTCAATGTAATTTCAGTCTAACTGACTCACCTCAGTTTTTATTAACCAGTATTTTAATATCTTGGCTTACCTGAAACAACTTGGCTTGTGTGGAAATAATCCCCACACCAACTGCAAGAGCTTTGGTGTTGATGAGCAGGAGGTTTGGGAGACAGAACATATCTGTGAAGTAAACGGGAGAAAGTGAGCACTGTCGAGGCGACTCCTGAAACCAATGTTAATGCTTGTTTTACACAGCCTGCTCTAACAAACGTAGCCTTAGGGGATACCTGTTGTCTGGCAGCATTTCTGAGAACAATCCCACCTGGATATCCATAGATGAAGATGGGTACTAAGAAACAGCTGACACGGCAAAAACACTGAGACAGACTGGTGCAGTGAGATGTACCTGAGATCTTTCCTTACCCTCACCACACCGATGACTCAAAATTTGGTTCCCACAGAACATAATTACCTTCCTGTAACAGGAAACCAGTGAGCAGCCCTTCCTGGAAAGAGAGTGGCTGGATAACCATAATCCACTCATTATGATTTAGGTAAATCATAAGGTCATGTAGTTTTTTGGTTTAAAAAAGCAAACAAAAAAACCAGGTAAGTTATCCCTGTATCTCTGAAGAGCTTTTTCAGGGATTTGAAATATTTCTATTTTCTATTAGAAGACATTGACTCTCTGTAGCACAGCCATTTTAAGCTTTAGTAGAATTCAGTATCAGATGGCAATTTCTGTAGTTGAGCCACTCCATGCTGTTGAGTTCTTTGCTTCAGAACTCCTCACAGATCGGAAAGGTATTGTCCTCTAGTGACAATTTCCACTGTATTGAAATATGAAAAGTATGCAATTATCTATATTGGAAAACAAAACAAACCAAACAAACAACAAAAAAATATATTCCAAATACATTAAAAATTCTCAAAGACATCTTTAAGGAAATTTCTATCAAAGAAGGTACACCTTAGACATTACATGATATGGGAAAACAGCAGCCTAGGAAAAAGATGCTGAACACCCTGGAGTGGGGAAACTCAGTTTACTGCAGTGGCTAGCTGTGATAATTTGATGGCATTGTGGAGAAGCAAATAAGTGATATTAACTCTGAACCTGGTAATGAGAAGAGGGCTACTGGAATATACTTAGATGGGCATATTTAAAAAGTGAATCGATAATTGGAAAAATTTAGAAGAATCACATAAATAAAGGACTGAGAAATATGACCAAAAATGTGAGAAGACTGTGAATTTCTCCTGGATGAAAAGATCTAGTATCAAAATGGGAAATTAGGACTTCCTGGCTAAAAACTGGGAGTAGTTGCACTTTGAGCTGAAGGAGAGAATATATACTTCAAGAGGGTATGTATTTGTTTGCAGTGACTGAGCAGAGACTGTTCAATAACAGCTGATCCACTCTCACAGGCAGAGCTGACTGATTTTCTGAGAGACTTGCTCTTTCAAGCAGAGCATCAGCAGATGATAATGCACCAGAGCCAGCAGCCAGGGTCCCTGTGGCAGAGGCCATATCTGATGACAGCAGTGATCAAATCTAGACTTAGCATCTCTATATGAAATATCCTTAACTCTACTCATTTACTTCCACTGTCGGAATAATTCTGGGGCTCCTTCTCTCCCATATTCTTGGCTTCCCAGCCTATTGTTCCATTGTATAACAACTAGGCATAATGCAGCTACTACATATCCAAAGCTCTGTCACATATAGCCCTACTAAATGAGCCTAAGGATGCACAGCACACATTCACAAAGGAATTAGGGCAGTCTTTTCTTAAAAATATGCTGGTATTATGCATTGGTGTTAGCAGGACTTGCAGTTCAAGAGATAGCTGTTTGGATAGGTTAAATACATGAAGTCCTGGTCAGATTGATAGATTAGCACAGAGCTCTGGCATTTGGATTAAAGGAGTATAGAAATGAATCTTATATTTGACATTTAAAACACTTTCAAAGGGAACCTTTTCCACTGCCTGCACTTTCTTAAATCACAGCAGAAAGAACTGCCATGGCAGAACAGTGTGAGAAATTACTATCCAACTGCTTCTCTGTTTTCCCACGTTATGACTGAAGACATTAGTCCCTGAATCATTTTACATCCAGGCATTATGTGCAACAACACTGTGAGTAATAAACAGACAATGCAACAGAAAGAAAATTTGAAAATT
Source organism: Regulus satrapa (assembly GCA_013396955.1). Lineage (NCBI taxonomy): Eukaryota > Metazoa > Chordata > Aves > Passeriformes > Regulidae > Regulus > Regulus satrapa. The sequence continues at coordinate 161,534 of VWZN01019696.1, read as the reverse complement.
CATTTCTCCTTTCTTTTAGACAACATCTAGAATACAAATGTGGGTTGTGAAAGCTCCAGTAGAAAGAGAAAAGAGGAAAAAAGAAAGGCTTCTTTTGAGGGCCATGACTAAAAACTTTAGATTTATATAGTCTGACTCCTATTTCCTGCATGACCTTGACAAAGTCACTTATTGTAACATTTTCAGAAATGGATGCTGTTTCCTCAGGCTCTCATTCTACTTCTCATCTCCAGAGTATATGACTGTTTTGCATGTACAACCAATAGCAAAAGGAAAAGTCTCAAGGGACTTTATGGAGTTTCTGGATCTTGATCTTTCCAGGGTTTCAGAGCTGTTAGATGTAACTTACATATAGCATGACTAGTTAGCTGTTTCAGGACTTCTCCAACAAAACTTTGGGTTTATGGACTGCCAGAGTTTTTGAAGCCCAGCTTGAGACAGCTAAGTCATCCAGATCAAGTCAGTAAGACACATAGTAGTTCTAAAATATCAGATCTTTGCCCAACTAATTTTTTCCCATCACATGACACAAAAAATTTAATGACTGAAAGACATAAAACTGAAAAGTGGGTGTTTCATATTGCCCTTATTTTTCAGCTGTCAAATCAGGGCTCTAGCTATTTTTGAATGGTTGAGGCAGAAGAAGTAAGGAACTAACCACTGAACAATTTGAAGAATGTCATACTTGAAGGAAGTGAAGTGATAGTTTTATGCATATTCTTTATATATGAAGGGCTTTGTAGATTTGTTAGCAATTCACATTGATTTATATGAAACATCCTCTCAAACCCAGATTATTAAGGTTAAATTGGCAACTGCAGTCTCACTCTCCCGCAGTGTTAAATGAATAGTACATATTTTAGGATCGAAAAAATGAATCCAGATAGGAGGGATTGTATCAGACTATAAATTCTAGCAGACCAAAGTTCTGCTAATCTGCTAAATTTTCTATTGTAGGATATTTGAGTGCCAATGTCCTCTTTATTGTCACCAATCTCTCTCAGAGATCATGGTCAAGCTGAGGTAGGATATCAACCTTTACAATCATAAAAACCCACATTTTGGTGAATATTCAGACAAATTTGGCAGAGCGTGGGAAGTTGAAGTGCTCCTTCAGAAGCACTTGAAGACCTTGGAAAAACATCACACTCTCTGTTGGTGTTCATTCCACCAGTTTTAGAAATTCTCTTATTCTCTTCTCATGACAATTTCAGTAATGCCACTTAAGGTTCTCACTGAAATTTTCCATGGATGAGCTCTACATTTTACTGTGCCCATAGGAGATATCATTTCTTGTTGCCATGGCTTGAACTTTTATTTCCACATTCTTCATTTCAGTTGTGTGCACATCAACTGTTCATTAGCTAACATTTCTTCCCTTCTTTTTCTCTTCAGAAAGAATATATATAAGCATGTAATCACTTAAATGCTTGACATAGTTCTCGTAAGATGTTTTAAGTCAAAACGATGCCAAGTTGAAAATAACCCTTGCTTTACATGTTAGGTCATAAAAAAGCTTTGCTTTTCTGAACATTCTGGTCATAAGGTTTTCTCATAAAAGTTGAAAATGGTACCAAAATTGTGATGAATCTATTTGTTAGTTCCTTTGAACAGCTCTAACCACCAGCAACAGGACAGGGGACTGTCTGCCACTCTTACCTGCAAAACTCCTCTGGGACAATAATCAGCAATGAAAAGACAGTGCTCACGTTTGTTTCAGTAATTAAAGTGAAAAGAACTGGAGTGGAAGTCATCTGTGCAGTTGATTATAATATTGCACACCTGTAGTGAAATGCTGGCACGTAACTGCATCAGTCACTGTGCTTGCGTGACTGCCTTTTACACTAGAAAAATCCAGTTGTACCAAGATTACCCAATAAAAGTAATTAAAGCAGATTAAAAAAACATTATGCAGGTATGAAATACACAATTTAAAAATTTAACATTAAAATATTGGAGGAGGGAAAAAACAACACCTGGAAAACAATACAAATCCAAGATCTGAAGCAAAAGAACTACCTGTGGCATTCACTTGAGATTCCCTCAAAATATGATGAAAGATATCACTGTTTGTAAAAAATAATTTTTAAAAGTTACTTGGTTCCAGTAGCTTTCTCAACTGCAACCTTCTAATATTTTTGAAACAAAGAAATTGCAGCACACTGAGTGTTTGAGATGAATGTGAACACAAACTTTCTAACACCTCAGTAAATAGTTTAAAGAGAGCATTACTCTAATATCTGTAAATCAGGGCCCTTCAAATTAACCCCACGCTCATTTAAAAGCTTGCTGATTTTGTGTTTTTGTTATCATTCTGGTACAAGCCTGAGAACAAAAGTGCTTAACAATTCCAGTCAAATAGGATCAGGGCATTAATTCTTGTTTGGATGCAAGAGCAACATAAATCATCTGTTCCAGGCTAACAATTTAAAGAGTGCAGAGCACATTGTGTTAAATAAAGTATTAACACTGAGTTAAGAACACCTATTAAGGGACTTTGAGAGTTCTGGCTCACATTACCTTACAAAAAATAACCTTATTCCAGCTTTTTAATCCCATAATTATTCCATAGCAGCATTGTCAGAAAACTCCAGTTTCTAACCATATGTACCTGTAAGACATCATGTGAACTCCTTCACTTAAATTCTTATTATTACTAGCCTGACCCACATTAATGACTTTTAGATTTTAATATATATATATATATATATATATATATT
>VWZN01019696.1:142014-152168 GCA_013396955.1 Regulus satrapa | reverse complement strand
ACTCAAGAAAAACTTCAGGTGGGAAAAAGGTACATTATAGGAGCCACTTTTCTGCAAAACAAAAGGACCAAGATTAGATGCCTCCTGATGCATAAGCAGAATTTGAAGTAATTCATAACAATTGTGTGAAGTTTAGTTTCCAAGAAAATCGTCTCCAACACATTTACAAAGGAATTGAAAAGGNCCTTGCTTTTATTTGAAGAATCATTTCTCCCCCTGTATTTGGTTTTAATGTTTGGCATATGTTTCTTACACACATAGCAGACCACATGTAGGCCTGTACACCATCCTTGGTCTGGGCAATAACACTGGGCACACTTTGTACTCATATGAAAAAAAAAAAAGCAAAGTTTTAATGTTGAAGAATATTACAACTAGTACAGAATTGGTGTGTTCTGAGCTGATAGGCAATGAGTATTCATAAGTAACGCATCTATTCTGAGAGGAAAATAAACGAGACATTTGGGAAAGAATGGTTGTCATAAAATGGACATTCAATACTTTCTGAAATACTGCCTTCTTTACGCTTGATACCAAAAAAAGTCCGAGGTAACCTAAAGTCTTTTTTCTTATATTTATCTTTAACATTTAATTTTATATTTATTAAATCTGAAGGTTGCAGACATAGTTTTTGCAAGCTCAGCATGCTCAACAAGTAACTTTGAGTACCTTTAACAAGACAAGACTGATTTTCCTATTGGGAAGATTAATTTCTCATTGCTGTTGTTGTATAAGTAGAGGCCTGTTTTCCTTTGTAATAAATAAAGCTGAAGTCAACACATGTAACCACCGGTATAATATGTGCATGTTGTGAAACTTGCCCTGACTCAAATCTGTTTAATGGTTTTCCACTGAAAATTCAACATCTGCCAACACCACACAAATCTTGATAACTGATGTCATCATGAACCCATTAAGCCTTGGTTTTTAACATGTTAGGAAAACAAAGGGTTTATGGAAGACTGCTAACAGAGGGCTAAATCCTGGAGCCCTTATTCAACAGTAGGAATTGTTCTTTAAGTAAGGTGTGAGTAAGAACATCTTAAGCCTGGTAGAATGTAAGCAAGCTCTTGTTCCACATTAAATTTAATTAACCAAGCCATTCATGAAAATGACACCCTAAGATATGAAACCTGTCACGGCAAATCACCTTTCGTCACTGAGGCTGATTTGGGAATGCATGTCCTGCCACACCACCTACTAGCTTTGATCACAGCTGTAATACTGCAGCAAGGAAAAGCCATTTAACTAGAGGGAGAGCTTTGGAGGAGTTAGGCACTTTCCCCTAAGGATCTTAAACTTCTCAGCAGAGGCCATCCAGAGATACACACTGAATAAAAAGGTGTTCATACTAAAATCTCATAACATGCCTGCAGGATCCCTGTAGCAGTAGCTAAGGGAAAAGCTGTGTAATGTTGAAAGAGTAAGGAGCATCTATCCAGATAATCCCAAATTATCTCTAACATCCATACACCTGTAAAAGTGATAGTGCCTATCCAGCAGTTTGTTTCCTGGGCACAGAGGTGGTTAATCAAAGTTACAGCATAAGACCTGTGGGGGAGGGAAATTCATTTCATTAATGTGCCAGATATCCTTGCCTAAGCTTTCGCCAAGATTAGGTTCAGATTGTAAAGAAATCTCCAAGAGAAGGATAATTCTCAACACCTGCGGGCACTTTTATTAGCTGCCTGCACAGAATAGAAAACCTTATGTTAAAGCATTTTGTCTCTGCTCTACCAAGCTGACCTCACATGCTTTTATCTGGACATAACCATAAGCAGATTTTAAAGCAGGCTACAGACGAGTTTGCTAATGGGCGAGTGTTCTGTGGCAAATCGACCTGAATAAAGTAACCTGTGGAGGGAAGCAATCCTATAAAGCTGTTCAAAAGGGGACCTCGCCAAAACAAAGGTAGATCTGGGTGCACAGAGGGGCAAGAAAGTGAGAATGATCAGTAGGACCTTTATCTCATCTAGAGGAGGAACCCACCTAATGCAGCGGTATGCTAGATCCAGGTCCAGACCACCAGGGCAGAGCCTTGGCTTTGTTAAGGGGAACAGAAAAATGCCTGCAAACTTCTAAATCTTTTTTTTTTTTCCTGACAAAATTTCAGCAGTGTTTGTTTGTTTGTTTGTTTTGGAGTTCCTGGTTTGTGTTTGTCTGTTGTTCCTTTGAGGGATTTTGTTTGGTTGGTTGTTTCTTTCTTTCTTTCTTTCTTTCTTCTCTCAGAGTGACTCATACACTANTTTTTTCCAGAGGCAGTTGATTCTACAACATCACAGAACAAGGTTCAAAAGTTGAATGCATAGCCACAATGCTTCTAAGGAAACAAAACCTCAGTAAACACCTGATGAGTTTAAAAACATATTACAATAAGTCTAGGGAATTATTATGTTTTGGTACTGCAAAATGTAACTCCACACTAAAAGAAATTCAAGTGAATTTAAGATATTTTTTTTCCGTATTTGGTTGTGAAATAATTTGTTTTTATCTGAAAGGAAAAGTTACAACTGTCTGGTGGAGGCTTATGAAATTGTTATTCACTCTTGAACCAGCAATATGTATTTTCAGCACATATAAACACATAGACACATGCACAGACATGTGCAACACAATTTCTGCAATGATTTGTGGCAGTAAAACATGAATTCTCAAATCTTCATCATTCCACACTCTTTAAACAGTCTCTATTTAATCTGTTTTATCCATTTAAATGTTATTTTTCTGTGGTTCAAAACACTCAACTTTTTTCTAGATAGAATAACAGCAAGAAGTCTCTGATTTCTATTCTTTCAGTGCTAACAAAAGCACTAAATAGCACTAACTAGCAATTATAAAAAACATCTGTGACTTTGGAAAATATAGTGAAAATCTGTAGTTTTTCAAGGAATGGTCTTGAAACACTGTCCTGAGCTTTGATAGTTGCATTACTGCTCTGGTTGAATTTTCTCATTCTTGTCCCAGTTGCACCAGAATCCTTTAAAATAAAATTTCAATGACAATTCACAGCCCTAATTCAGGTCAGATCTACCTCTCCTCACTCAGGCTTACCAGTACCTCATTCTACAAGAGCCTAAGTCACATCAACGAGTGATTATCCTTATGGTAAGTAAATGACCAGGTATATCGGAAAACTACAGTCACTATAAACTTCAGCTCATTTCTCCTTTTATTTTTTTTTCCTAGAAAACATCACAAAAACAGTGAATCACCCCAAGTATTGATTGCTCTTTACCTGAGGTGGGGTTACTTATGACACTTAACCATTTACTGCGCAGGCAGTGTTGCATGCCATAAAGTGCTGCATGAAGTAAGAAGAGCAGAATTGTGACAGAGCCCTGCCACTTGCAGACATTTGCAAAAGAGTTACAGAATCAGATGCTCATTTGAATGAAATGCTCATCTCATGTTCCTAAAATTAGGGAGGAAAGGCCCTCCCACAGCCTTGGAGAGTATTTGCTACTGATCTAACGGCTCATAGGCTGAAGCAATTCCTGGGCAAATAAAATATATTAATTCAGAGCTGATACTGATTTTAACATTCAGGAAGATGAATATAGTCTTAATTTCAACTAACTGTGCACACTTTAAACACTATAAATCTCTAACTATTATTAGCTTTTATAAAGCAGATAAGGGGAAAAAAAAAAAAATCAAGTACAGTGGGATATTCCTAAATGTCCAGGAAGGTAAAACTGCTGCTAGAGGTCTGAGCCACAAGGAAAAGTGCATTCCAGCACTCTCCATAATCCAAATTCAAGATTATGGCCTTCTCCTGTCATTACGTTACAATTTACAATAATTTTAAACCTATCCCTTGGATTCTACTTTAAAAATATTTCTGTGTATGTATATGAAATAATACAAATATTAATCACATTTTAAAGACTTATGAGCTTAATATCTAATGCACCATTGCTGTGCATTAAATATCAAAGACAGCTGTGCAGGTATCTGGTAGCATTACTGTTACAGATTTCTCTAGATAAGACCTAACTCTTCATCTCTGTACAAACAATGGAATATAAAATTATGCAGACAGCTGTAAAACCTAACACACTTTTATATTCTGTGGAATTTTCTTGGGCCCAGCCCTAAAGAGTGCATTCATCAAAGTTTTACACCTGACTAGTTTCACCAGTTGAGAGAGGGTTACTCATGCGTATCGTGTTAAATGTGAAAATAAGTGCCTGCAGGATCTTAAGGATCAGGCACTGAAAAGACAGCAGCATAATCTTGATGGGCAAATCACAAAAATATTCCTCCATGGGAAATAAATAAAAATTTTTTAAAAAGTGACCCTGCCATAATAGCTTCATCAGTGTAAATTTGGCAAACAGAACCATGGAGGCTGACTGCAGTTTTTCCACTGTAAGCCTGACCTGTAACTCATTAACCTACCACTAAAACAGTATTCACCTCATATTCAGTTATTCAAAGAACTCAAAGGAAAAGAAAACTGGAATGAATTTTTATTCCACTTCCCTGGAAATAGGGCAAATCATGCCATATGTGCAAAATTTCATAAACACTAGAAAAAAGACTAAAGAAGAAACTATGAATGACTTATTGAATGTGTTCATACAGCACTCCGTTGTTTTTTTGGTTTTGTTTTTTTTTTGGGTTTTTTTTCATCCACATTAGCACCATTGGACTGTAACTCTACTTTCATATTTCATCTTTCTATTTTAAGGTCCCTGAGTTTTCAGTTTGCCCTTTGACAAAAGCAAAAGGCTGCTTTTGGTAGGTAAGTTACCAGTGCACATAGACTAACCAACCTATTACCTTTGCCTTGCTCTAAAAATAGTCTAGATAGTACATCACCACTAAACTCAAAGATTGCTAACCTCTACTTTGCTGGGTTTTGTTTCATTTCAGACAAGAGAAGACTCAGCTTGCCTTAAAGCCTAAATGGTTTCTTCCAGCCTTAGTAGCTGATGTAAAGAAAGAAAAGGCTTCTTTCAGTCCTGGACAGTACTCTGCAAGTCATCTTGGAGACTGGAAAGACTCTGGACTTTTCTGGGAAGAATGTTTCTTCAGCTTTTGTACCCACACTCCAAACAGATGCAATAAATAAATTCTGCACAAACACAGATATTCATAACTCTTACAAGTGACTAGTTTTCAGAATCAATAGCGAAAATGCAGCCTATTGTGATTTGTGATTTTAAGCTGCACAGCCAAGCTTCATCAGCACTGAATTCACAAGAATTCAGAGAGACAAACCTCTTATACAGGCAAATTACCGGACTGGATGGACAGCAAGAGCACCCTCTTCATTTCTGCAGGAAATGCCTGGTCCAGTTCTATAAAATATAACCTTCAAATGGAGGGGCAGGACTAATCCTATTCCAATTTACCTGTGCCCAATTTCAAAGCTTTATTCCTGAGTGCTATCCACATTCAGGTGGACACACTGCGTGTTGCTCATTTTCCATATTCACACACTTTAATTGCTTTGATTCAGTTTACAAAACAGGTTATAAAAAATGTAGTTTGAGATTTTTCTGTTTCCTCCAGCAAGGCATAGTCAGACGGACAATATAAACAGTATCATTTCTTTTTGCCTCTCCTTGTCTAGGAAATGCTGGCTTATAATGGGTTAAAAATCTGCTGCTAAGCACTGGCCATTTTAAGGTGTATTCTTCTCCCCTGCTGATTTGCCCTCTGACCTTCTGGGGGCCAGGGTGGCTGCAGACTTCATTTTTACTCTATTTCCTGGTCTCTCTCCTGGCTGTGCACTCAATGCTTCCACAGCAGATTAATGACAGCTAATAATATCTGATATATCTGGACATTGCCACATAATGAGTTGCAGTCCCACTGGGTGCCCGAAGTGTCACTACTAACAAATTCACCAGAGCAGCACATAATTAGCATGTAAAGGGAGTGATCATGCAGTAAATCTGGAGGGGAAGATGGATAACCCATGAGGAAAAACTATAAGGGAAAACTACTATTCTTAACACTCATTGGTAAATGTATGTTTCTTTCCATGAATATTTTCTTGATAACAAACTGTGGACAAGTTACCTTTACAGTAACATTATTCCTTCCACGGCTGATAGGCAGAATTTCATTATGCCACTGCTAATGTTACAATATTTCTGCAAAATGTCACCGTATGTAAATTAGAAGAGGTTAGGGTTTCCATCTTAGTTTTCTTTCAAGATGCACTGTCCCTTTCTGCTATGGCCCAATTCCCCTTTGTAGTAGTTTACAGACATACTAACATTGACCCAACCTTGCAAAATAAAATTTGCACTGTAGTATCTTCCTTCTCCAATAGCAAAATCAGAAGCATGAAACTCCATATGTGATGGAGCAAAGATAGGAGAATAGAAACGAACTTACTTGATGAACTTTTATCCCAAGTATAACCTTTCCTGACACATCAGGATATACACAATAAAGTAAAATGGGATGCATGGGCAATGTGAATTTCCTCAGCTGATCCAAACATGGGTCTCTATCTTGTTGTGTCCATCTGGCTGACCATTACTCCCTAAGTGCTGCCTGCAGTTTGGGTAAGGGAAAAGAAGCTTTCCCAGGAGGAGGAGGTCGACAAGGAGCAGATGAATTGTCCTGATGGGCTTCATTCAGCCTGAAGAGCCCTAAATGGGACAGCTCTGCTCTAGTTTAAGTCAGTCATTTGTCCTCATTAGAAACCATTGCTCAGCAGCATTAAAGACTTCATTTTGGTTTCAAGCTGCATCATTTACAGGCCTTTTTCATCTTTGACATCTGTGTGGGAAGACTTGCATATATATTTCTAGGTCTGAGGTTTATTTGAGTTATTGACCAAAACCTGGTTAATTCCAAATGCAAAGATTCAGGTTTTTAAATTATTTTTTGCTGAACAGAGAAGCTGTTGGCCCTGACAGCTTCAGACTTTAAATTCTTCTTGTTCATAAGACTCTTCTGTCATTTGAGAGGAAAAAAAAATATTAACAAGGAAGCCTCATTTAAAAAACCAAACTGAAATCCCAACAAGCAAACAAAAAATTCTTCCTATAACACAAGTATTTTACCACCATAAACAATCACTTAAAGATGTGAAAAATGCATGTTAGTTTAGTTATACAAATTTATATAAATTTGTATCAATTTATACAGAAATTTAAAAGATCTTTATAAACCAATACATAATTTATAATTTGAATGTTATATAGAAAGATATGATTATAATATATTATCTAAAGATGGCAGTTATATACATTTATATAATTAAATAAGATCATAGTTTAGCCTTTTTTAATCTCTATAACCTCCTTCTACAGGAGAGAGTGCTTGGATAGGAGATCCTTGTGATCATCAGGCTGAGCAAGCACCAGCTGACAGAACCAAATTTATATCCCAGGCAGGAATTTCACAGACCTCAGGTACCAGCTGCTGTTTGTGATGCTGGTGGGCACTCTCGATAAACCTTGACACTTTCAAGAGTGTGAACGGCTACCCGGCAGTGCAGGGATGTACCCTGGAAATAACAGCAGCTGCTCCTGCCCGCAACTGCATCCCTGTTTCTGTCCCCAGCCGAGTGCTCGTGAGCTCCACAGATCAGCTCATAAGCTTCAAAAATGTCTGTGGGTTACATCTTTATGGGGTTTCATGCTGGTTTGTGTTCTGCTAAAGAATCAATTTTTTGAGTCACATAACTTTAGTTTTTGGATTCTTTTATTTTCAAATAAGGTTTAGAAATTGGGTGTGTATAAACCCTGGGGACTTGAAAACTGTATAGTTAATTAAAAAGCAAGCATTAAAAAAAACCAAAACCCCAAAACAACAACAACAACAAAAACCACCCAGTAGGTCTTCTTACTTAGAAGGGGAATTCAATTATATTTTGGAAGGAAAGAAAAAAGTAAGAAATTTAAAATTTTTAAACTTTTGCTGAAAATAACATCTTTAATTTCTAATCCCTTGTTTTATTTCCTAGCCTCTGCAATCCATATAGTAACTCTCAGAACAATTATTCAAGATTCACCTTTTTGCATAATTTCTTTGTATAGAAAAAGATCCAAATGAGTAAAAATAAACCAAACCAAACAAAATGAAACAAATTAAACCAAAAATTTAAAACAAGGCTTCTATTGTTTATCTTGGTTTTAATGAAAGAATGAAACTCACAGCCTATCCAACTCCCACAGGGGCCTCTTTTTATGCAATCTTAATGATAATTAACTGACAGTGATTGATAACTAGCACTGAAGTAATAGTAGATACAACTGCCCGATTCCAACCAATTCGCTTTTTTATTTTTTTATGAGTCCTTGCTTATTTCTGAATAATATCAAATGAATTATTTGTCCAATTATAATTTCACATTTAAAGTTCATCAGAAATGCATTTGCCCAATTGTTCTGTCACTTTGCTGACTGAGATTTCATACAGTCAGATTTCATTCTGTGTCAGGCTTAAGGAGGGCAACTACTTTTGACTTAGAAATACACAAAAACATTCACATACATTTCCATATATTTTATAGGCAAAAGTATTTCTGGCGGAAAATAGGCCCTGGCATGCTGAGGCCATACAGAATTTTGAACATGTCCACGTGGAATTCTATTGAAGGGAACATGAGTCCTTTTTAGCTTCATTTTAAAATATTGTTGTTAGCATTGTAGTCACCTCTAAGGGTATTTTTTATATGCACTGAATGGTTTTTCTATAAAATCACCTTTGCTGAGAAACTCCCAGAGTCTCATATCCAACTTTGGCATTGTTGAAACTCACAACCTCTCATACATTGTCTAGAATGACTACATGAAATTACTGATTTTTTTCTTTATTCTTCAAATCTACAGTTTTTAAAAATTGTTTCTGTTATGCTGGTTATGTCAGCCTTAAAATTTTGTATATATATTGACTATTCAAAAATATTTTTGCAGAAGTCTCTTGCTTTACCAGGAAAATGGTCCAATTTGAAATGTGTATATTACACAAAAGACATAATGTTTTAAATGTCTTCATCTGATGGGTGAATTCTCCCTAGTATTTTATCACTTTTTGCATTTAAATGATATTATTTTAACTTCTTATTTGAAAGACTCTTTCTTTCTTTTATTGGTTGAAAGAAAAATAAGTTCTTTCTAGACATGCAGCGTTCCCTTAACAGCTTCACTGCCCTTTCAGTGTGTCATTACATATAACAAAATGTACACACAATGCATCCCTTGGGAGTTGAAGCTTATCACAGTGCAGTACTTTCAAAGTGAGTGTTTTATACCATTTGGCACCCTGAGGATATGTGAGGTGACACTACTGATCTCTCTGGAGAAACCTCACTGATTTCTATTGCTCTTGCTGATGAAGAAATTAGTCAATAACTATATTTTGCAAATTCTAGCAGCCTTTTCTTTCTTTCTTTCTTTCTCTCCCGTAAGACAGAAGCTGTGGTAAAACTGCATCTGCCTGGGCCTCAAGGCATGTTCAGTTCTTGCCTACCTTTATGCTCTCCTTGATGAGAGCAACAAATCAAGTTCAAGCATCCTGTACTGAGGGATCCTTCACTAGCCAGACACTGCTAAGCCCTGACTACTAGGTAAGACTTCCATGGAGGTCTATCAACAAGTCTCAATCATCCATACAGGTTATTGCTCAGGGACAAGGGACAACTCTTTCTGCCCAGGGGCTGCCTGCTGTCACTGAACCATCCTTTTCCAATACAATCAGTGATCATTTGACACACAGGGGACTTCCAGACTTCCAGGATTATGGCCAATAAACCTTCCCCACTATGAGAAGAACAACCAGTGGCCATGAATCATGCATTTTTCAAGCAATAGAGAAGATGGGCAATACATAAATACCTCCTTATTTCTGAGGAATGCCTTCCTTAAGAATAATTTGGGAAGTGTTGGTCTGTGCACAAGAAAAAAATATCCCTGCCTCATCCAGAAATGACGTAGTCCCACTGCTTCAGAGACAACTAGAAATGGAAAAAAAATATTGCAAGAAAACTGAAGGTGTTTCATCAGGGTTTTTTCCCATTCAACTGAAGGAACAAAACAGAAACAACAAATGATCTTGTGTCAAAAGAAGCCTTTCTTCCAAGTGACCTGAAATTAAATGTTTCCTTGTCACACTCTGTGAGCAAAGTAAGTGACACAGAATCAAAGAATGGTTTCAGTTAGAAGGGACCTTAAAGATCATTC
>VWZN01019696.1:119150-141646 GCA_013396955.1 Regulus satrapa | reverse complement strand
GAATACTATACAAATGAGTGCTTTTTGGTAGGCTTTCTTCTAATTTTATGTACATCCACCTATTATATCTGTATAAGTAATATCAGAAATATATAGTAATGAACACTATCATCCAGTTATAAATATAAATAATTTGCTATCTGACACAATGTTGAGTTTCTTCACTACAAGCAAAAATGATAAAATACATCTAAGACTTATAGAGAGAATGATATGTCCATGTTCCACATCATACTTCATGTATGACAAAAAATACCTGAGATCATTTTTAGATCTCATGCCACAGACATTAAAGATATCCTTAATTTTATGATGGTGGGCCATTATAAAACAGAATAACAGACTGATCTTCCAGGTCCTGTTTTGAACTATGTCTTGATCTCACAAAAGCATGGGTACGGATTTATACACTTCTGTCAATAGGAACATGTTTTGATATTTTTACAGCTTAGAGAGAAGCCAGTTACCAAGGTACTTCTTCGTGAGATATGGAATTGACAAAAGGCTTCATGGGTTTTAGGACAGAATCTAATTTACCTATACAAGTACATATTCTGCTGCAAAAACCTAGAGAGACCATCTTGGACTGCGGAATCATGACTGTTCTCTTCCTTGCCTAAATCAGGCTTTAGCTTTTCTGTTTAACTCTTAGGTCCATGGAGCTAGGGAAGATGAAAGAGGGGGGCTTAAACTTATTGTGTCTTGACTGTCGTTTACTTAGAGAAATAAGTTTAAAAGGAGAAGCAGGCACCAAATCACACTGGAAACTGTAGCACTCATGAACTAAAGAGCAATGTGAAGGCAGAGCAGTAAGTTAGATATTCCAGCACCTACTTTTTAATTTCTAAAGATTTGGACCAGGCCTGTTCTCCTAGTTCCTGTTGCATGTTCCTGCCATGTAAACAATGGAAAATGAACATGTCAGCTATGCATAACCTGAAAGAGAACAAGAACCCCGGTGCAACCCCAGTTCAATTTGCAGAGCTGAGATTTTACAGACAAAAATTAGACAGTCCTCCAACTACAGGTACCAGAAAAACAGACAACACCCAAAGCCCACGTCATTTTCTCTGGAAAGTTTGTTTTGTAAACAGATGTTTTTTAGCTGTATTTAGCTCCTCTTTGAATTTCTGATAGGCCTGGAAGAGACCACTCCTATTTGAAGCAGAATTCTCACAGGATCACACAAATGTCTTCTCCAATAATGGAAACAGAGTTTATTTCTACCTGCCTTTGTCCCACTAAATTTCAGGCAAGGCTTTCTAATGCAGTTTGAAGGTTATTGTAAGGCAAGCAGCCAGCCTCTTTCCAGACTGGACAAAATGATTGAAACCCCTGCTGGTGTCATGACTCTGTATATACAATTCTATTCTTTCTGGACATTTTGCTTTCCAAAATAATATCTATGTGGGTACAGAAGTTTCAGGTTCTATGTTGTTATACCCATTTGCCAGGCATCCATGAATTTTGAAACATCATTACTTTGCCATCATGTTATATTGGGAATTGGAAGAAGGAAAACAGCCTCTAATAAACTGGGTGATTCATTTAAACAAGCTTTGTTTCAGTAAAGCAAAATTTGTACCAGTCTACATCCCAATTACCCCAGACAAATCTGCTATGATTTGTAATTACATTATTATTTTAAATTAATCCATCCATGAATTACAGTTGTCTTTTGTTTATTCACTTGTTTAGGTCTAAAAAAATGAGTAAAGCTTTCAACCATTTATAATAAAGGCAAAATGACCAAAAAGACCTACTTTTTTTTTTTTTTGTTTGCATTAATGAGTTCATCCCAAAATATATATGCAATAATAGAGGAAATTAAGTTATAAATGTAGGGATGTGCTCCAAGACACCATGAAAATCTGCATGCAAATGCATAATAATCACAAATCTACATTATTACAATATTAAAAAATACCTACAATTAAATTATCATGTGGAAATAATCATAATGTTATTGGAAACTCAATTATTGTGGCAACCCTTGTCGGGGAATTAGCAGGCTATGGCAAAGGCAAGTCAGACCTGAATTCATCAAATATATATTATCACAATATTACATGTTCACTTCGATTCCATGCAAAGACAAACATCCTCACTCACTAGTATCTGCTCAATGCATTTGTATTATTCATGAACAACTCTGTGATCTATTATACATACAAAACTGATTGTACGCTGCTTGCCTGAGGCTACAATGCAGAGACACAGAATTAATTTTATTATATACACATGCATGATAATTGTGTAGAATTCGGTCAAATATCAAACTCTGCTCCTGTGCTCCATTATTTTACTTTCCAAAAAGAGGTCTAAGGTCAGCAGCAATTTCTCTTTGGTGACAGTGAAACTCTTTGTCATTTAGAGTAGAAAGTTCCAGGGTACTAACAAGCCTGGTGCTGTGATGAATGGTCACACATTCCCTTTCCTTTCCAACCCCCACTCATCAAAGAGAAAATGTAACTTTTATTGAGATTCTCAAGAATTTCTTGTTTCTTATGCACACAGAAATCACTTTGGGCTGTGGACTTAGAGACTTCATTTGTCAGAGATGGAGACAACTTTTTTGTTTGTTTTGTAGACTTGTCTAAAACTGTGTGAGAGGATGATCAATACAATTAGGGAAACTTATTTGCAGCTGTAAGAACCTCTGTTATTTTCAAGACACTGAAGTAAAATGTTTAAAAATGTTTTCACAGTATCCTCTCCCCTGCTTCAAGTTTTCACTAAATTAAAAGAAAACAAACAAAAAATTCCTCTTTCTTTAATAGCACATGAGACTTATGGAAAGGCCTTTTCCAAATGTAGAAAAGCTGGAAAGACAAAGATTAGTGCCACGCAAGGTATTTGTAGTTGTTTGAAGACACCAGGAGATAGAAATGCATCAAAATTAAGAAGGGACATGAACAAGACTTACCTCAAAGTCCTGGCATGTATTTAAATGGCACTGAAAATCAGCAGGACATTTGAATTCAATATATTACAATTTTGGTGGCAACCAGGTTTAGGGGAGTAAGTTGTATGTATAAATTTTGGCAACAATAATTATTGTCACTCAAATTCAGAGATGGATATCAACTTGCATATTGCACAAACAACTGTTTACGTGCATCTAGTCTAATGTTCCAAAAGAGTTTTTTCAGAAGGGAGAAGTAAAAGGTTATCTTTAACAGAGAAAAGGAACTGTCCAGTGTGACAGTCAATTCTGCATGCTGCGTTAAAAATCAAACCCTGAAATATCTCGTCCTTGTAGTTCCACTCCTCTGTCCACCATCAGAGTGTGTTTTGGCTATCACGCTCTGAATCTCTGAGTTTTAAAATTGAAGAATACACTCCTTGCCGAGTATATTTAGAGTAGAGTCCCACTCAAGCATATCTCAAACCCATCTTTGCATTACTGTACTGCTTTCAACAGTCATAGGCAAAAGCGCTTCTCCAATGCATTTATATTCTAGATTCTTAACAATTATAGAAATAAACTGTGACAAGGATTCTAAAGGGTTTATCATAGTCTACTCATCATCCAGGGAAGATTTAAACAGTCTCATCTTTAAATTTATGTTTTGTATGCTTGTGTCATGACCAGAGTCCATAATTTTCACAGTTCCAAGAACAATGCAGGATGATCTGCATTTAGTAGTACATGGCTCGTGAGTTTACCACAACATCACTAATTGACTGTAAATCTATAAAGTTGTCACTATCCTAATTTAAAAATGTGATAGACACATAGGAAAATCGCATGAAGGAGGAACTGAATAAATCCCTTGCATAGCTACATGACAAAAGATAATAAGTGAATGTGTTAAGGTGGGCTGTTTATCCTGCCTGGCTTGTGGCCATCAACAACAGAAACAGCAAAACCACAGTTCTGACTGGTCTTCAGGGCAGCAGTTTAGCTAACTGAAATGCTGGAGATGCAGAAGAAAAGCACTCGTGTTATAAAACCTCTCAGCAATGCATTTTGTCGCCCAAGTGTATTACTACTCCATTCTGTTCCTGAATATTTCTGGCTTTAGGTTGGCACAAGTTACAGCCTTTTTAGTCTTTGCAACTACTCCAAGAAGGCTCACACCTTTTAAATATTCCACTCTTCCACAATAAATCCATTATTATTTTCTGCCATTTCAGAAAGAGGTGAGCAGCAGGACCTTACAGCTCAGGTAGCATAATTACCTTCAATCTTTGCCATAAAAGTACATAAGTTTTTGGGTTGCAGGGAAGATTTCTCTCAGAGATAATTTGTTTGGCATGCGCTGGAAGTCGGTAAAGATAATGGGGAGATAGGCCCTACCAAAGATGCTCATTTTGTTATCATTACCCCAGTTCTTGTGAGGGCCATGAGTTGAGTTTAGATCAAAATACAAATTTAAAGAAATTTAATTGGCTCTTACCCAAATTACCAAAGCTCTTAAGAACATAAAGAGGTCAAGCTATATGGGAAGAAACACTTTTATTCAACTTGAGACTGTTGCTCTGTCTAATATGCCTGAAAACACCTCCAAGAGTTATCCATGGCATTCTGGAACTTTCTCACTGGCCTTCAACTCCCAAAATACACTAAAACATACTAGGGAAAAAACCCCATAGCTGTTAAGACACATTTTCCAAGCTTCTAAAATAAACTCATTTTAAAAATCATTGCTTTTAACTGTTTTTTTGTCCAACTCAACTTACTAGTAACCATACTAGAAGCACCAGCTGAAAAGCAAATTATTGCAAAGACTGATGTTATTTCCTCAGTTAGTTTTTATTTTGCATGTATCCATAAAAGTAGTACATGGAAAGAGTGTGTGTACACAGAATAACTCTTGGTTTTATTTTCCCTGCCAGCTATCAGACAGCATTGCTCATGCACAAATCTTGCAGTATTTAATATTCATAATGCAAAAACATCTACTGATCCCAGTTAGGATCAAGAAATTTTATGAGATGTTGTAAAAAAACAAAGATCATCACTGTTCTGCCACAAAGAATTTACAGCTGGACAGAGTGACAGACTAACCATTTCTGCACTAGTTTTTACATGAAAAGTATTTCTTAATCTTGTTCTAGTCACTCCTTAATGCAAATATGACACTTTAGCTAGCTTTATGCAGTAACGTAGGCCACTCTTGCAGCAAAGGCAGACACAGCGCTCTACTTCAGCAGCTACTAAGGCAAAACAGTTAGTTTGCTTAAACAGGTCTTTTTTTGTAGTTTGGCAGGGTGGGGTGATATTTTCTTTGATCTATTTTATTTCAGTGGAAAGTTACATGATAGTATTAGTCAACCTGAATACACTTTAAATGTATTTTTTTTTCAGTTCAAAAGAAAACTTGGCTAATATTATCAACAATTTTCATTTTGACTGTCTTCCTAATGGAAACAATTTTACATTTGGTTTCAAAATACATCAGAATTTTTCAGATGTGATCCTTCTCCAATAGATCTTTCCCCAAAGGATGTGACATCATAGTGGTTTGCTTGTGCTTAGTTCACATAATACTTACTCTTAACAATAACTTTTCTATTTCAAGGTTCAAGAAGCATGGCAGAAAAGATATTTTAAAAATATTTACATAGTGGTATTGGCCATTATCAACTCATTGAATCCTTCTTGAGAGGCACGTGAAGGCAAGTTTAGTATTTAAGAATTCTTTAGGAGGCCTGCATTGCTGTGAGAGAACAGCTTTCCCTAGGCTGAGCAGAGAGCGAGATAGGATCAGAGCTCAGGAGTAATATTTCCCAGTCACATGTGACCACCAGCTCTCTTCTGTAGACCACTAAAGGCCTCTGGCAACCTGAATTCCCCAAACGAGGCATTAGAGGATGCTCCTTCAAATGTCTCCTTGATGCCAAGGATGTTTCTATGGTAATTCTGCATTCAAAGTTACTGCTTCGTGCTGCATGAGAGGCTACACGAGGGCCCAAGGAAATGAATGAACCTATCTAAGGTTGTGCATACCCAGGGGGCTTCCATAATTTTTGGGTGTACAGAAATACAAAGACGGAATAATGACAATGTTGTGCTGCACTTCATTTGTTGAATTACTACAATACCTTGCTCACAGATGTGTGCATGTGAATCTAATCAACCAAACTCCTCATAGACAGCAGAGATCATTTTGAGAGATGATTCCTGCTTCTGCTACAGAAAAAGAAGCACCAGCCTTTCATAACCTCTCTTGAAGACAGGGAGTTGTGTGTACATGTGTACACCAACAGACACGTACCCCTCCCCGTATATGCACCAAAAAAAAAAAAAAAAAGAAAAGTGAGAATAAATTTTTCCTTTATGTAGCACACTATTCTCATAAACATAGGATGATTAAAAGCAGACCTGCCTTTTTATGCAGAAAAAACCCCACAATAAAACATGTTTGATCATTCATCCTGATAATCAATTATATATTAAAAAAATAAACAAAAAAAAAAAACCCAAAAAACCCCCCACAAAAAAAAACCACAAAAAAACTAAAACAAAAAAAAAAAGCCCCAAACAAACAAAAAAACACCAAAAAAAACCAACATGGGGAAAAGAAAACTGGCATGATCAGAAATAAATATCTGAAAAAAGCGTGATTTTTCCTTATCCCTTGAAATCCTAGAATAGGAAACTTTTCTGTACCTTTTCTTCTTGAATCACATTTTGCTTCCAATCCTAAAACAGTGCATTCAACTATTCAATTTGCGGTTCAATAATAGTAACTCACATTGCCTTTTAAATGCATACAAGAAAGTTGCATCTTTTTGTTTTCATTTTCCCTGTGTGTTTGTTGCATACTGACATCAAATTCCCTGCAGGCATCCTAACCTTGCAATTGGAGAAACAGCGCTCCAGGGTTTTCCACATGTCTAATACACCTGTATAAAAAGTGCTAATTGTCACCAACTTCCATTAAATGACAGCAGTAAGGCACAAAATATGCTTGATTTGCAGATGCTAGTGCCACTGGGAATTAGCAGCAGATTAATAATTGTGCAGACCTTGAACATTCCCCTGGCACTGCCAGCCTGGGTTTCCAGTGCAACGTCAGACTACAAGGCCTTTGTTTTCACATTACTTTCCTGAGGAAATCAGACTTAGGCATTTTCAGCCTTTCCCTGTGTGTGTTTGGCTGTCCTACCTTCCCACAATAATTTCTGATTAATCTAAATAATTATTAAAGGAAAGTAGAGGTTGCAAATATACAGTGTCCTTAGCAGTTTTGTGAAAAACAGACAGTTGGGCAGATATAATCAAGCCTGAGCCTAAGTGTTTAAAATATCCTGCCTTTTAAAATTCATGTACTCTTGCAGACAAATAAACCATAATTCTGTTCAAATTTTGTTGGCTTTGAAAGTAGAGGAATATGTGCCATATCCCATATTCAGCAAGCAGTAACCTTGCATCCAGGTACCTTTACAGATTAGGCGACTGACTAGGTTCCCAGTTTGTGGTGATTTTTTTCTTTTTGCAAACCTATCTGCCAAAAAAAATCCTTTTACACCTTGAGGCTACAGATGGACATCTGCAGTCAGCTTCTTGCACAGGTTCACCCTTGCTCTTTTTTTTCCTCCAGATAAATTCAGGAGCCACTGCTGTACCGTCTCTCCTCTCTTCTTGATCAGCCATGCTGCTGTTTCCTCTCCACGCGGCGCACACGAGGACACCACCCCTGTGGCATGCAAGCTTACTGGCGGCTCTGGTGGCATTGCAAAGCTCATTTCTGCAGGCAGCAACACGATTACGGCGATGGTGAGGGCGAGGTTGAGCAAATGTGTTTCAACACTTCTTTCTTTGTATTTATCACCATGCCATAGCATTCCTGCAGCCTGGCCTGCTGCTGCTCCAGCTGCCTATGCAAACTCCTGATGGAGCGCAACAGCAGGAGCCGTCGGTACATGGCTAGCTGGAGCCGGTACTTCTCCTTTTCCTCCTTTTTCTTATTTTCTAAGGTCTCCATTACTGTTGTGGTCTTCATCCAAACCACATGGCCCAAACTGCAAGCAGCCCTGTCACCCGTGGTGCCGCTCCCCACCCGCTGCATGCCAGTCCCAGCCCGCAGGGCCTCACTGGCCTCACTGGGCACCCCTGGGGCCTGCAGCACCTCTGAACTCAATTTGCCATGGAAATAGGGGCTTTTGGCATGCAGTGAGGCAAGGCCCACAGGCAGCAGGTTATCACCTGCTGCGGGGCATGAGGAGGCACCTAAGGATGCATCTACAGCTGCCAGAGGATGCTCAGCCAGCCCGGGGACTGTCCTCTGTGCCTGGCCAACACTAACAATCTCTGGGCCAGTCAGAGCTTCTAGCTGGGCCACTGCCCTGCTGGAGAGGAGAGACAGTCTTTCTGGGACTGCTGAGCTTCCCTTGTCTTCGTTAAGGCTGTCTAGCAAAGGGCTGGCAGGGCAACAAGGGGATGCTGATGCAGCATCATGAGTCGGAAATCGGTCTTCATCATCAGTGCTGTTTTGGATCTCCTCTTCATCTCTTGATATCACAGCTGCTGTCTCAGCCATTTAATACATGAGCTACAGAAACTTTCTGTGGACAAAGTGGAAGTAAAAGGATTTCATTTCCACATGCACACATGGAGAAGCCCAGTGCAGAGTGACATTTGAAGAAAGAACCTCTTTTTATATTTAAGCAATGGACCTATTACTTTTCTAATAAAGCACAACCCTTGGGTCACTTCAGGCCATTTCTTATGATTTGCATTAGATGTTCTTCGAGACACAACATTAATCCAATAATAATTAAAATGATATACTGTACTATTAACATTCTCAAATCTTTAAAGGCAAGTGATCTATCCCTGCAGCACTGGCTGTGCTGACTAATTAAACAGAATACAGTTGTAAATGGGCATTGTAAGCACTTCTCCCATTTAAGAACACAGCTCTAACAAGTGTAGTTTGCAGAGATGGGTGAGTTATCAGGATTGATCAGCTTTAAAGGGAGGTGGAGGTACCACAAACAGCAGGTTGCATTTAAATGCCCTCTCCAGCATTAATCTGTCTGCTATCAGTTTGTTTACAAGGTTGCCTTTCCCCCTCCTATTAATTCTATCAGCAAAGCTATATTAGCACCACACTAGCCAAAGAGAGGAAAAAGAAACCAAACACTTACCGAGGTTACTGGGGGGGAAGGAAAAGAGTTACAGTGCATTGTGTCTGTGTATCATATTTTCTTGAATGTGAGTCAGCACAATCTTGAACAGAAACATCACAGTGCTGGAGCAGGAGCAGCAACAGTATTACGCTGTTCCACCCAGCAACAACACAGCCAGTCCCAATCACAGAGGAGTGCAAGGCTGCTTTCTTCCTCCTCAGTGGGCATTCCTCCCTGGCGTGTAGCTTGTATGTCATCTTTGAACATCCAAGTGAGTACCAGGATTGGATGGCACATTTTTCCCACCTCAAAACCAAACACACCTGATTCACCCACTCCGCAGGGGGCAATACCTATGGCGCTTCCCATTCCTGACAGTCAGCAAGGAGGCAGCACAGCACCAAAAGAGGATGAGGTATTCTGGACTCCAAATGTGCATGCTTTCCTTCAGAAAAAAACAAGCTTAGGTAAACATCAGCTGCATGAAAAAGATAAACCTAAAAATGAAAAAAGCATTCAGCAACAAACAAATGTTAAACATGAAGGCAGGCAGAAGCTGTAGATTGAAGTGGTTAATGCACACCCATTTTTGATGAGGCTAGCCTAGTCTTTAAAAGAGCAGCACTACATCCAACTAAACCATCCCACAAAACAATAAACCTCATCTGCACTTCTGATGTTCAGAAAAGCTACCTTCAGCATCGTCTCTAGTTGTAGTGCCAGGAACAAAATTCACAAATTATCTACCTGCATCTACTTCAATCAATTTACTATAGGGCTTCAGTTGCCCCAAGACTTTCCCTACTCCATTCTCTAATATAAATAGAAGAAGCAATCCAAAATACTATCTAAAATCTTCCAGCAGCTGGAAAAGAATGAAAGTAGATCCTATCTTCACGTCTACATGTGCTGCAACACAGATAGTAATTCCTTATTTTTCATCTGCACTAACTAGCCTCCTTTCTGATGAATCTGCTAGGATATGCTTACAAACTTGAACACACAATGCCTGGTTAAGATTAATTCAGATTTGTACCTTGAGGTATAACTTGAGTGCATTTTTGGTGCAAGAGATAATTTGCCCTGAATTTGTAAAATAAATTAAAGCTGCTGTGTTTATATGCCAAATCATGCTGCAGATTATACAAATAATACTAGAAAGAGATTAATATCCAGTGAGTTAATATACAGTGTAAGTTTATATCTCAGTGATTCCCATTTATCTGAATCACAAGCTACAGTAATTGAAGAATATGGAATTCAGATAACAGAGATTTTACTGTATTAACACACTGAAAAGTTTCATTGCAATACAGCATGATGTAGAGACTCCTTTGGTTTCAGCTTCCCTCATCTCCAAGGCACTGCAGGCGTATCTCCCACTACAAAGAAGACAGGGGATGAGCGCTAGGTAATATACCTGACTTCCTGCTATGTCAGTACTTTTCTATAAACTATAGCATTCTGTTTCTCGCTTCTACCTTTGCAGCAATTTGCTGAAAATTACTATTTTCTAATAGTCTAACAAGGCATGAAAAACCAGAGTTTTGGTTTCCAGGGTGCTTTTTGTAGTTTGTTTGTTTGTGGGTCCTGGTTTTTTGCTTATTTGTTATTTCTCTGCTTCTTTAATTTTTTTCAGCAAAATTTTACAGTCAGTACTCTTTACAGAGATGGGCAGGGGGACAAAAACTACATTTTGCACACCAAATTAGTGTCACCAAAAATAATAATAAATGTTTTTTAAATGTGGATCTGAATGGAATAAACAGCATCAGATACAATCAACTAAACAATAAAACTCCAACCAAAACTCATTTAGATACATGGCTTTTCATGGAATATTATGACTTTAGCTGTAGTCTATGAAGCTTAATAGCAAGAAAATATTCAGTCCATTGAACTTTAAGAATTAACCAGAAAAAAATACTGTAAAAAATACATATTTTTATTTCTAAAATGCAAGTTTCTTTTTATGCTTAGGACTTCATGTATGTTTCTATTGTTACCCTTCCCTCCATTGTTCATGACTTCATAAAATCTTAGCTAAAAGACTAGATGGAAGGGTTCTAGTCTCAGTTTCTCCCTGAAGGTGAGTGCATACTAAACTCTTTACCCCAAAATAGAGATGCTCCAGTTCAAAAAGGGGAACAAATTCAGTCTTACAACTGGGAAGACTTAAGGGAACCTGTCAGGAGAAAGATCTCTTGTGCAACCAACAGACTGGGGAACAGGGAACAAAACAAAATCATACCTCATTTCAATGAAAACATGTAAATGCTTGTTCTGAGATGACACAACAATCCTATTCACCTCAGACTATTACCCTGATGAAGTGGGTACTACAGTTTATCTCCCTTTTATTTGCAATTTGACAGACCTATAGAGACCTAAAAAGGTCTTATGTTAGTTTCTTCTTCAAAAATCACATTGTGCTATTTCTCTGATGAAGAAATAGAAAAGGAGAGTTTGCTGTTCCTCCTGAGAACCCATCCCAGGCAGACACTGCTCAATACCACTTGCTCACCCCTGGACCTGTTTTTCTGTTCCAGGCAGAAGCTGCTTCAGATTTACTGGTTAACATTTAGGTCAGACTAACACACCGAGAATTTCGGGCAGATAAAATGACAGGCCAAGATGCCTCCGGTTGAAGTTCATTATCTTTCATTACCACCCACTCACAGGTTGATGCAACTGCAGCAGTTTCAAGGTGTCTATAGACCCTGGGGAGCCACCTTCAAGCTGTCAGTCTTGCATGCTCGAGAGGTCCCTGTCAGCAGAGGTTTCGGATCCATCACACTCTTTCAGATAATAGTTACAAGAGTTCCTGGGCAACCTGCAGGCTCATAAATGTGAGCAAGTGCTGAAAGTCTCTGTGCTTTCAGATTTATGGAATGAGCCCTGAGCCACCACAGTTGGGTTTTGTGTGGTAGCAGAAAAGGTCTGGTCACAGAGGAGTTCCTGCATATAGCTAGGACAAGTATTTATCCTTTATCTTCCAAATATGATGCCATTCTCAAGCACGGACAGCTATGACGACAGAAAGGTGTTTGGGCTTGTTATTTCATTAATTACTAATATTTTACTGAATTTCAAATCATAAGAGCCAGACAGCATCAAAAGGTGAGAGAAGCGTTGGTAAAGATAGACCATTAAAAGACCAAGGCCTGGGATGCTACATTGTTTTGTATTTAAGTTTGGGGAGTGTTTTTAACAAAGTATTAAAAATATCCTATGACATAGTCATTTGATTGCATATTTTACATTAATTGCTCTTAAAGATCAAAAGCCATATTTTGTCTGTTAATATACACACCCGCTTGGCCTTCTATGAACTCAGTGAGATCCACATGTGTGCATCTGATGCCTAAATTTTTCCCCAAAAATTCTTTAAAATACTTTTACAGGGCAGTAAGTCGCAGAAGAAAGTCATATGTTCCCTTTCTTCCACCTTCATACCCAAAACAGGCAGGAATTATTACAGGCTGCTCTGCTCTACACTGGCTGGCAACAGTATCCCAAGGGGCCAGTGGCCAGCCAGGGATTGCCATCATTCTGCTCTCACACTCGTCCACATCCAGGAGCTTCTCCACTTCTACAAACAGGGAAATAAGAAATGGAGCCCACTGATGACATCAAGAAGTGCTCTAGATATTTCAGGTGCAGGGAAAAGCACCGCAGGATATCACCATGGCTTCTAGACAGAAGGAAATTCGGAACATGTACAGAGCTGCAGCCCAATTGTGTGTTCTGGAAACGTTTAAGGAAAGTCGAGTGAATATATGATTTTACCAGCTAGGAAGGATCCAATGGTTTTAAACCCAAAAATACAGGCATTTGAGCAGACCGACTTTATACAGAAGGTAAAAGACATTGAAACAATCTGCCACAACTGGTAAAAATTAGCAGGCCTGCTGCCAGTCTCAACAGGTCAACATATCAGAGGTACAAATCTCTAAAGGAATATGCTCACACTTCAGACTGAGTTTGAGTTGCATTTGCAAGCTACAAAGTCCTAAGACTGCAGGTGCCAGAGTGACCTTAACACTCAGAAGGGCTTGATGACAATTCTCACTGCAATATTTCAGCAAGACTATCTCTAACTATGCTTGGGTTTAGCTATTCCCAGGTAAACAACACGAAAAGTACATTTATATGGCTTTATAAAGATATTTTAGAAGTGAAATGTTTTGATTTTTCCTCAAGGCAGCAACTGTTCTCCCTATCATCTATGTGGAAGGCATTAGTTTATGATTGTGATCACCACTCACAAAGTAAAAGAATAACAGCTTCATATGCTAAACCAGTCTAAGCCCACATTCCTGCCATCAGATCCACAGAGATGTGTTTTTATGCTGAAGCAGCCACAAAGGACTTTCCAAAGTTTTGTTGTGAACTCAGGAATATACTGGATATATGGTCTACACAGTGAGCAGCTGAAGGTCGTCACAGAGGCCAAGATGGGAATAGACAACCCATGGGTAGACAAATCTGGGGTTTTGTTGGATTTTTCTCCCATCTCAGCAGACCTGTCTGTACTAGGCAGACCCAACTGGCGTCAAATGGGCCAAACAGACTGCAGAAGAAGCACTTTAAATATAGTTCTTTAAAATTCCAGCACATTACAACATAAAGGAAACCTCATTGTCTAGAGTGGGTTATGAATGCTTTGCAGCAAGGACGTCTGCAGTGTATACCTTACAAATTAGTCGGGGGACAAGTACAAATCTTTATAATAATGTAAAAAACCTTGAGAACTGACAGTTTACCCCACTTACTTTTTCTCTTTCTAATGGAGTGTATATGTTTTTCTATAATTCATTTTCATACTGAAAAGGAAAATTGGATCATGCCCTGAAAAAGATTATGACTTGCGAAAAATAATTTTCTCTAACTGTTATGTGAAAAAGAAATTCTAAAGTATCAAAAGTTTCATTATTTTCTCCTGTAATAAATGAAATATTTTGTTTCATGGTAGCAAAATTAAAAGTAATTATAGTGTGATGATCCTGCTTCTATTTTTTTAACTTTAATTTTGTAGAATACCCACAATTTGTTCAGGGAAAAAAATAAAGTGAGTGAGAGGGAGAGAAGAAAATGCGAAAGAATTTAAAGTACAATATTGTATAACCTGAGATTACAGTCTTCCTATGGAGAAGAGACTAAAAAATTTTTCCTGCAGAAAAATGGTACTTGAAATATTTTGTATAACCTCCAGTATTAAAAGATTTAAAGGTATTGCTCATATGCTGCAAGAACTCCATGCCTGGAAGGTGAATATTGGATTACCTAACCTAGCTGTTAGATTTCAGATGTGAAAGTGAGTATGTAGACAACTCATGTGCCTTGTTATAGTTTACATCCGGTATGCATTGAGAGAAAAATCTTTTCTCCTAATGAATATGTAAACTGACTATGTAATTTTGGGTAATTGATGCTTATGCTTGCTTTCATTTTGACACTTGATCATAACTGACAAACTGGCAACTGAGGAAGAAGAAAACTCTAAGCTGTAAGAATAATAAACAGAGCAGAGTGACAGATGGAAAAAAACTCCAGCATACATGGGAGGAAAACTTCAGGAAATGGGGTTAAGCCATAAATGGATTTAAAAAAAAAAAAAAAATTGGTGTTTCTACAACTCAAAATGAATGTACAGCCATTTCCATTATCCAGTACATATTTTTAAAGCAGCAACATTAAATGTATGTCAATTTTCTGCTTTAGGTGTTTAACCAAAATTT
Organism: Regulus satrapa; assembly: GCA_013396955.1. Taxonomy (NCBI): domain Eukaryota; kingdom Metazoa; phylum Chordata; class Aves; order Passeriformes; family Regulidae; genus Regulus; species Regulus satrapa. The sequence goes on along the minus strand of VWZN01019696.1, from coordinate 126,821 downwards.
TATGTGAAGAGAATATTGAGAAAATTACATTTAATAAAAAAGTGATGTTAAAAAACAGTTTCAGATTAAGCATCGAAAGAGAAAATAAAAAATGGATGCATTCTTTCTGTTTGAGCCTAGCCATTTCCACAACTACTAAACTGATTCATGAGAAGCTTAACTGCTGGTCAATATCTAGGACTGCAACATGTGCACCTACAAACATCTTCTCAGAAATTTTACTTTCTCATGCAAAATGCCTCATTGCAGAGCCATACAGCTTTACTCATAGTGTCTACATAGACACAGCTGCTGTTTATTGTCCACACATAAACACCAAAATAGAAAAAAAAAATTCCCCAAGGTCATTTAGGGCAGAGAAGAAGGTCAGGCTTGCTCACTCCTTAATACCTTGAAGCTGCTAATGTGACTGAGATGGATGAGAGTGAGTAGGATACAAGCCTGTCTGTCAGCAAAACACATGATCTCAGCAATATGCAGTGTAATTGATCTAAATCTCAGCTACAGCAGTTAACAGACTCCAAGAGGGATAGAAAGCACTTGGACCAAAGGCCTTGATATACTTGACCATGTTCTTACTTTGCAAAATACACATTACTCAGCAACCTGGATTTTTGCAGTTTGCTTCCAGTGGTTAGTATAGATAGTATTTTCACACCAGCAATTTCATTTTTAGATCCAGAGGCTCTTTGCTGAGTCTTTGTCCAATTCATTTACCTGACGAATTGTCAGCTAAAACCCTATCACTTTTCTATAAGAAAATATCTTTTTTAAGAGATTAGAAAGTAGCAGAAAAAAAGACATACATACATNTATATATATATATATATATACATACAATTAATGAAAGATAAGGTTTCAAATGTTTGGAGGTTTATTTTAGAGATGTGTATCCACAGATATTTATTTCTTAAATAAGAATAAATATGGAGTCCAATTTCTATTTAATTGAATTGAACCAGCAAAGAAAGAAGAATGTGAGATACAAATCCAAGTGAAGTCTCAGACTGAACAGAAGGAGAAAAAAAAAGCATTCTTCCTGGAAACAGTGAGCACAGTTAGGTTCTGGGTGTCAAAAAGAGGCAATGCTTCCTTCTACCACTTATGTTGCCTGAAGCCTTGTCTGCTTGAACTTTGAATTTCAGTTGAACCTCCCTGAGCCCCAAGCAAGGTCCCATTAGAACCTTACTGGCATGTGTAGTCCCTGTAACTAGAAGGCACTATCAGGCTGTTATTAACTCTAGTGACACCAGGGCACAGTTTTATCCTCAGTCATACTTTTACTGAGCCTCTTTGAGATCTACCTGAAGAGCATTAAGAAATGCAGAACATAGTCATCACCATCTGTCAGTGTATTATTTGTCACCTTGCAAGCTTTCTACCATCCTTTCTAAAGCCTCTGCCAAAGCACCACTGGCCACCTTTTTGACTCCTGAAGAGAACCCAACACTTAGTGTAAGTATTGTACTAATTAAGACTTTAAGAGCAGTAAGCAAAAACCACCATGTCTGGCCTCACACTTAGCAAATTACTCACAGTTCCTTGCTTCCCTTCACAAGATTGTCTTGATAACAACCATTGCCAGTAGGGATCTGAGGCAATGAGTGCAGCAAAAAAACCTAACAAATGCATGCCTACATATATGAGCTCCATTTCCTTAGGCAAAAATAACGAGTCAAATGAGAGAAGGATCTGCTGCTCTCTTATGTATGGTAGTTACGTACACACTGATGTGCAAGAAGCTTCCAGAGACTTCTGCCATCACTTGTCAAAATTGCCACAGCTTGTCAAATTACTGATTTCAGAAACTTACACTACTCCCAAAGAAAGACTGCTGCTTTGTCATTTTAGAAAGGTGGCACGCCTCTGAGCTTCCTTCAGTGTAGGTTGAGGGAATGAGTGTATGTTATGTATGCCAGAAGGAGGTGGAATTGGCCAAGTTGAGCAAGTTAAGGCAATCCAAAGCTTTGAGATGGGAAAAATAAATCCATGTGGAAGGACACAGTACAGGTATAAACAACACCCACACAGACTATCTGAGGTCTTGCTTTCTTGCTTGGAAAAACAAACTCTTTTCTGAACTCTGTTCATTTTTACAGACAAAGCCAGCAAGCTTAATGGACAAAAGTACAAGTCATAAGTACAGGACACTTAATCTAGGTAATTTATCTCATCCTTAAGTGTTTTCAACACAGACATGAGTAGCTGCCACTTGGAACAGGCTTCCTCTAACTTCACTTTCAAACAACATTAACTTTCAGATGACTAAGTTCAGAGCAGTTTGTCTTAACCATCAGGCATGTATTAATGAGGGAGACTGAAAGATCAGTCTTAACATAATTCGAACAGGAACTGTTCTCACCCATGGAGAAGGTGATCCTTGCATGGCTACAGCCAAACCACTTCCAGCAACCTGTGTTTAAGGGGTTTCCTGTGCTTGATGTTGCATCTAGATAACTGTATTTGACAATCATTGATGGAACAGTTTCCCTAATTCCTCCTTGAAGATGATTATGCCTTTTGGCTTTTATAACATCCCATGGCGATGAATTCTGCAATCTAATTTTTTGTTGCATGACTAGCATTACCAACAGAGCAAGCCGCACCTTTCCAGGGACTCAGCAGCATGCTGACACCATCTTACTTTTATCTCAGTCAATCTCATGAGTAATAAGCAACCCAGAAAAATTTTCTACAGCTATCTGGATTTTTCCCCAATATCAAAAAGCTCTTTAAAAGCAATGGCTGTCAACAGACAAATTATCTGGTATACTTTTTCACAGGATTGTAATTCTCACACAGCTTATTCTACCATAAACCTGAGGATAGCTGAGGCTGTTCAGCAAAGGTGGCAAATAATAAGTAATAAATAGATGTTTGCAGAAACTAATGTGAGACTTGGAGGGAACAAGGAACCCTTTCACAGTCATGGAATAGCCCAAATAGGAAACAATGGAATTTCCCTGGAGGAGAAAACCTAGGAGAAACCAGTAAGAGTTTTAGAGAGTGAATAAGAAAAAAGATAGGGAGAAGGAAAAAAAAAATGTCTTTAGATTTCCATAAGAATTAAATTGGAAAGGGGAGTGGAAAGGACAGTGGAGAGGCAGGTTAAAGGATTCTATTCCTGTTGTTGTCAGCAGAAAGCAAGTAGGAAAGGAGACCTGGACTGCCTCTCTCCCAAGTCTGCTGCCCTAGGCAACTGTTTACTTTGCCTTTCCCCAAGCCAGCGTGAGATGTTATAAAATGAGTTTCCAAAATGCTCTGAGTCACCAGAACATGGATGAGATCTTTGGATTCAAGCCACCTTTCAAGATTATGAATCTCTTCTGAATATCCATTATGCCGATGATATATAACAAAATCACTGCTATAATGTGATGCACATGTCAACTTTAAGGATACAGTCCCTGCTCAGATGGCATCAGCAGAGGGACACGTCAGCATGGTGGATTACCAGAGCAAATGCTTTAGCATGCAAAGTGATGCAATGTATTTTGACAACAATTGTTCCCTTATGTTTGTTTCTGTGTCAGGTTTGACTTGACTATCTGCCAGGACAATGCTCAGGATCCTTTGCATTGCTATGCAGAAGCTGATTATGTGATCAAATGCTTAAAGCACATAAAATCACTTCCAAGATTCAATGAGATAGATGTGCCCGAAAAGTCAGTAGGTGTTTGAAGTAATTTGCGCTAACAGCTAGACCTGGATTTTTCAAAAGAATATGTGTTTTGCTTTGGATTTGGGTTTTCCGTTGGTGGTGGGGTGGGTTGTATTTTTTCTTCTAATGCACTATCATATAATCTGACTAGAAATTCATCCTTAACATAATGTTCACATCAAATGAAATTCACCCATTGAGAAAGAACACACATAGGGTCCTCCCTGAAGTGGAAAAAATGCAGTCTTTTTGTACAGCAGATCCCCTGTGAGCCTTCATACCATGTGCACATGCCTAGAAGAACAGAGCAGATTACAGTGGCACAGTAGAGCTGATATTTGTAGGTGCGGGAGATTCAGCACTGAACTAAAACTCTTGTCAGTCCTTTGTCCCCCATCTGTGATGCTGAAGTTTTTCTAATAAAAGCCAACACCCCCATAGAAATGATGGCTGTAGAAGAAGCAGGTTACCTGCTCTTATGACTTTTATATTGCATTTCCAGCTTCCCTGAGCCATCACACAGTCTACAAACTGAGTAAATGTGATTCCCATTCAAGAGACAAAGGCAGAAGGCAAACCCCCCGAGGCACTTGCCCAAAAGCTATGAACTTAAGCAGAGGCTTCACCCTGGGCTCCGAGGTTTAGGTCTAACCTGGTAGCAGTGTCTCACTGCAGATCTTTGCAAGAGCTTTGGTCAGGGCCTCAGAGGTATTTAGGCACCAAAACCAACAAAAAGTGATACCTATACGCATTCAGAAATCTTTCTTTAATTTCACCATCCTATAAATCTCTTTCATGAAGACATCTTTCATTTTTTCTGCTTCACAAGCCAGTTGTGAAGCTTAATTACACTATGACTATGAAGTCCAGTAAATACAACATATATTAAGAGCAGTTAATGAAACTTCTGTCACTAATATACACTACCTCTTGTGAAATATTACTCAAATGTAAAAAAAAAAAGGAAAAAAAAGAAAACAAAATACCCCACACATATTCAATGTAAAGCAGATCCATCTTGACTACTTGCATAAGTAATATGTTATACAACTTGATGGTGTTTGCTACCACAAAATGGAAAATAGCATAGACTTTTCTGTCAACATGAACCATGAACTACAATTTACTCATCCCCATGTTAATTGTTTCTTGTAATTCCTGGAGTGACTGCCTGTAACACTGCATGAGTGGGACCCCAAACCTTCAGAGTACCTACTTCCCAAGGGTTCCAGCGGTTTAAATACCTCCAAAGGCCTAATGAGAGGTCACAGTCCCCAAGTACCACATAAATTCACTGCAAGAAGATGGGTCCAGTTTCAAATTGTGTGTACTTGGTAACACAGTCTTAGCTTACCACTGGGTCCCACATATAAAAAAGTGCACAGGACATCATTGCAATTGCAATGTATTCAGCCAGTTCAGAATCCTCACACTGCTTTAGCCATTTGTCCACAGTCTTTGATCAAAGTAGCACTTTCTATCAGAAAATAATGGAGAAAGGAAGAAAAATTTACAAGTTTGATTCCTAACAGAGCATACATACATCCTACCTATTCTGTATTGGGCAAATACATTTCCTGATAAGAATCATGGCATGGAATTAATAGATTAACAAAACTTTTGTAGAGATCAGGAAGGAATTATTTTCAGCACATGAAGCCTGTTACAGCAAGTTCTATTAATATTCACCAAAGGGAAACCTGTTTGTTGACCTAAAGTGCGACTGCTTCCTGTTCTCCTCTTGTGAAATTATTTAGGTCCTGTGGGACAACTGTACTGAGCTTCTGACACAAATATTAAAATTCTATTTAGATGTACAATGTTTTAATGCAAATTTTTTACCATAAAACCAAATGCTCCATTCAGTTAAATTAATAGAATTACAAAAAGATGTAATGATAGCAATTAAGTCTTGAAAATGCAAATTTTATAGTCAAGGACAATTACTTCATTTATAGTATACTGGAATGATGCCAGATGAAGGTAATTTAGATCCCCCTAGCTCACAGTTATATCATGAAGGATATCTTAATTTCATTAGTACAACAAAGATGGGTGAGAAGTCAGAGAATACAGAAAAAAAAAAAGGGATGGGAGACAAAATTTGACCTTTCTCATTTCATTGCAGTGAGAATACATAGATCTTACTAAAGTATTAGTAATATTTCTTTCTTCTCTTGCCTCTGAAAAAAGTGGCTTTTTTTATTAGTGGCAATGGAACATTAGTATGTAAAGGTCAGCTTCATTTAGATACTTAGAACCAATGTGTTAATGCCACAAAAGTTACAGACCTCCCATTATTTTAGTTTTAAGGATGCATACGTAGCTCATGCCTTACCAGGTCTCAAGCCATGGCCTCAGGAACGCATGGCTTTGACTCCAAAAGGAGTCAAAGCATTTTTTAAAAATTTCTGTTTACTCTTATAAGAAGTACTCTTTCTTCCTGCAAAGAGAAAAGTCAAATGCAATTAGTTTTTCATTAACATATCAAAAAGTGATCAAGTAGGCGTGGAATACGGAGTGGTGGACTACAGATTTTATGGCCTGATTGTATATGGGTGTAAAAATAAATAAATAAGAAAAATGTCATTTCATACATTTACTTTAGCACATTACCAAGTCCAAATAGTAGTTTGAGGTTCTTTCTTTCTTCCAAACAAGTATCCAGGGAAAATCATAATAAACATTGTGCAGCATAAACTTTCAATAAAAGCCCTTTACACCTACCATTTGTTTTCTTCATGGTCTGCTGTAGCCACTGCAGAGAAACTCCAGTCCAAGAGGGATGGACTCACTGAGTGGCAACAGGTTCCAGCTCCACACTGGTGAAGGAGGACGCATGGTCCCCCATGCAGTATCTCATTGCTGCAGGAATGTGGCAATGCAGGACCCCTGCCTGGATGCCCTTTACTGCAAAACAACTTGAAGGATAAGTGTTCCTATCCTTCACCCCACTATTGCCATGATGGCCAGGGTAAAGTTTTTAAGCAGTAAAATGCACACATGCAGGCCTTACTAGGAGGTAAACACAAGTGAAAGTGCTGTGTTATACTGACCTACAAGTCCACTTGATTTATTCCTCAGAAATGTTTATCCTCAAAAACAAACAACTATAACCTGACTTTAGTTAATTATTGATTTTAATAAAAGGTCTGTGGCTATTTTTCTTTAAGAAAACAAACCCATTCTGAAGGAAAAATGTGCCTTAGGTAGAGTTTGTGCTTTTTCCTTCTCATTTCTGGTCTGAAATACAGACGAGTGCACATGGAGACAGTCTGGCTTTACTTCCTTCAAGGCAGCCTTGTGAAATAAGAACAACTCCATGGGTTTTTTTCCTGCTACTTATCAACACATATGCAGCATGTATGCACAGGCACACCTGTAGTACCATCCTTATTTTGCACTGATCTCACCAGTGGAAGTCTGAACATACTTAAGTGTTGGAGAGATGCCATGGATTTCAATGGCAGGATCTTACCCCAGGGTCTCACCCCATATTTCTGCAAGTTGAAGAAGCTATAAGTTGTCCCTGTGCTTGAAAATGGTGGATTATATCCTGACTTACTGAAATTTTATTGGCTCCTTGTGTGGTTCAGATTCCCTCCAGTGAATTCTTCTGTCTTCTGTCACCCAAGAGACTAATTAGACCTTGTACAAAAAAGGACTTTATCCTTTGCTTCTGACTGTTAAAACCCTACTATACCTGAGAAGTTAGGATGACCTTGTTGTTTTTTTATGTATTTATTAATGCATAAGGACTGGTGTATCATTCTAAACTTTCTCTCTCATTGTGGGTGTGTTTTTGAGATCTGGCTTAATGAGGAGTGCTTGAATGAGTGAAGCCTGGGTATGTTTGCACTACATTGTACAATACAGCTTGAACACTCACATCATTTTATTGAAAAGCATAGATTTAACACACTAATAGTTTGTGAATCTGCCAAGTCTCAGCCGTTGCAGGAAAAAACATTTTGTCCAAGCTATTCCCAATATGTCTCTGTCGCTAAAAA
>VWZN01019696.1:72591-119103 GCA_013396955.1 Regulus satrapa | reverse complement strand
AAAAAAAAAAGAAAAAGCAAGAGGCTGTGATCATAATAGGATATTGATTAGTCTGGATCCCATACAGAACAGAACTTGATTCGTTGGTGGACCACTAAAAGGTCACATTGCTTGATTGCTCCATAGCTTCTAAAATACACGAAATATTGAACCAAAACTGCTTTCAATTATATCACGTTTTCTGAGGCCTGGGAAAGTAACCAAGGGCAGCATTTGGCCCATTCTGTTAAAAAATCGGGTAATACTCAGCATTTCATTCTGTCACTAGCAGAGCCAAACATCAGTTCTGCCTACTCTAATTAATGTCCTGCTCTAAAATTAATTCCAAGGTAAGCAGGTACGAATCTATTTGATCCAAGGGCTAAATTTTGGATGGATCCTTACAGGGATATGTGCTGTTATCTGAAAACTGTGGTTTGGTTTACATATTCATACATATTTCTGCAGAATGATATTTACAACTGTTTATAAAGCTCAGATCCCCAAATTCCTCACTTGACCTGACTCTCATAGTGAGCTTAGGTCAGCAATAAGATAATGACTTGCTGTTAAATAAGATTTAATCAAAGCACTATACTGTTGTCAGTGAATTGAATTAGCTTTTTTGTGCTAACAAAGATCCAAGCTAAAAAGTACATGATGTAAAAATATACTGTGGAAAATACTATACATATAACTCACCCTTTTATTATACTGATGTAACTGAGATTGCAAATGAAGAGCCATGTTTCCAGGAAATCTTGGAATATAAGTAAAGGAATAAATTGTCCTTTTCTCTATTCTTCTAAGAAATTCACTTTTCTAGTCAAAAGTCCAACAGAGTACTTTTCATTTCTGGTCCCTGATACAATTCAAGACCATCATGAAGGAAAATTCTAGGAACAAGGCAATTATTTCCTTGATCCTGTCAGAAATGTCTGTTAGATTTATCTTGATACTAAATTCCACTAAATTCTAAAATGCAGTAAAGAAATAAAGGAGTCATACATTAATTTTAGTCAGTACTGTTCCTAGTTGCTCTGCCACTTGGAAAGCTAGAAAGCAACTTCTGCAGTGCATATTTATCCTAAATTAGAAGATCAATTCTGGGAAAAAGAAAAATAAGTTTATTTCTTATGCATTTATGGTGTTATATATTTATTCCTATTTCAAATCTATAATGCAATTCTTCATACAGAATGCAATCCCTTTGTTACCCCTGACCTGCTTTAAAAGTTGTATGGTTGTGATAATTTATTTTCTCTTTTCTAATGTTTTCTTTTCCTCACTTGATGAATGTTTGACAGTAAGACAAAGTTTTTTCTCACCATTTTTCATTTTCCCAACTTTCTGAATACTGGGATGGGCTTCTTTGAAGATGTTATTTGAAAAGAATTGAAGGACCATCATTTTAAAGTCCATTTTCTCAGAAGCTGCCTGTGATTTTTGGAGACTTATTCATTAGTGAATCCGGTTTAGATTTTCAAATACTACTTGATTTTGAAATATTCAGATCATTCACAAAGAAGCCTTTTTAAACAAGTCTTTGGTGTCCTTTAGGCTTATTCTTGTCATTAACTCCAAACAGATGTACTTGATCTTGTACTTTTAAGATATACTTAAAAGATATAATTTTTTAAAAATAAAACTATGTCCTTTGAAGAAATTCAATGGGAAGGCTGGATTAAGCCCAGGCTTCAAGATTTTCTTATTCATTCAGAACTTCCTGTCTATTGGATAGTTCTCAGAAAATGCAGTTATTTATAAAATTTGACCAGCAGTGAAAATCAATATAGTAAATATGTGTATTATAGTAATATTTTATATTATTATATACAATTGAAAACCATAAAAATTATTTGTCTGTTGGTTGGGGGTTTTGGGGTTTTTTGGGATTGTGTGTGGTTTATTTTGTTTGTTTGTTTGTTTTGGTTTGGTTTTTTAAAAGATGAATAATGGCTTATTTAAATTATATGTAAATATATGCCTTTCACTTTGAGAAAAAGATGTATTATTAAAAAAATAAAGTTTGTAAGACAGAAAAAAAAAGGTATAAATTTTCTGAATAGAATGAAGAGTATAGAGAAATATTTTCAAGAGCAGCTTACAGAAGAAAGCTTTCTGCTTGTTAGCTTAAAATGTTCTAATGCAATATTTGGCTCGCAATATTACTGTATCATGAAAGGGCTTTCATATGCTTTCCAATATTGCTTCTGACTGCTGATGCAGCAGCATAAATAAAGAAATATCTAGATTTCTATGGTTCCCAAAGGTCATTTTTATGAAAAGATCAGGAAATATGTTTCATTGAAACTTAAAAGAAAACTATATCAAGTTTAATAACATTGTTACTCTATGACATAAAATTCAGTGAGATGGTGTACTGTCATTATTTGACTGTCAAGTTTCCACCATGAGCCTGAGATGTGTGGAAGCATTTAAACTTTTTTAACTGAAATCATTTATAATTTTATTTCTCTTACCTGATTTTTTTTCCCCTTTGCTATAATGCAGCTTTCTTTTTGGTTCATCTGGTTGTTTTCTGTGAGATACAACAAAAATTCACAGAGAGCTGTACACCCAGGGAGATTCAGTGTGAAATTCCATCCTTCAGATAGCCAAAATCCTTCTACTCCACTTCTTCCATCGAGATAGAACCCCAGCAGTGATTTAGAGCAGGGCAAGGGGCCACTGTCAGGACACAGCTGCTTTCTTAGTAATGGCATCATTTGAGACAGATTGATATCAGAAGATGTATCAACCCTCAGCCTTCCTGGAAATGGCAGAGGGTCCAGCTGGCATAATGCCTTCACTCCCAGGCCTTCACATAAACAACTGAAAAGACAACCAGACCAACCACCTGCAAAGTCAGAGCAGTCTCTGGCTACAGACAGTCTTTTGTTGGACATTATGTTTGTTGAGTTCTAGGATTAGAGAAATGAAAAGTGCATAACTTGGTACAAATTTGAAAAATTCTGGTTTTCAGATAACTATGCAAACCAACCCCCTGTCCCCAATCCTGGGACAAAAATGAGTTAATATACATGAAAAAAATTAAACCGTTTGGGATAAAAATGTTTGTTTGCTTGCTTGCTTGTTTGTTTAAAATGTAAGATTGGTTTAGCATATTTCTCTGGGATGGATTTTAACAGATTATTTTAAGAGTTTGGATTCATGAGTGCAGAAAATAGATAGCTGTAAATGTACTGGAATCATTTATTAATGTCCCTGATAAAACAAAATCTGAAAAGGCAGAAAAGGGGCACAATAATTACCAATATCCAGCTGTATGTCCTTATGTCCTTACTTACAGGGCCTTCTAGAAGGCAGGTAACACTTGTCAGCAGATGTTACAGATGTTATATAACACACACACACACACACACACACACACATAAATATATGTTATATGTTATGTTATATCTACCGGAGGCCATCTCACAGGTGGGTCTTAACACAACATAGGTGTCTGGACCATCCTTCCTTTCTCCTCACCCCTATGAAATGCTTCCTCAGGACTCACTTCACACTGGCCAGGCAGCCCTCCATTCCTTAAAAGGCACTTTTTTTGTTTTTTTGTTTGGTTGTTTTTTTGGGGTTTTTTTTGACTGTAATACTAGGCTTTCAGGAAAGATTACTGAGGTAAAGGGCTCAAGGAGTCTCTGCAGAATAGGTTCCAGAGGTGAGAAAAGAGTCAGAAAAGTTACCATCTCAGGATAACTACACAGAGCCTTGGTTACAGATGGCATAACTTGTGTTAGAAGCAACTATCACCCTGTTAAATTCTGCTCTTTCTTTTCCATAAGAACATATGTAGTCAGGTATGTGTCTACAACTCTTGTGAGAGCAAAATTAACTGATGTAAAGATGTCTAGGGGCCAAGGGTAGACATGGCTGTTTCGTGAGGTCATATGGAAGGGATAGCAAGGAACCATGGAATTTTGATGAAAGTTTGGGGGATGGTGTAGATTCAGCAGTTCAAGGCAAACACAGGAATTAGAAGGTCATGAAATTAAGAATTTGGTTTTCAGGGAGAAAAATTGAGCTACTAAGTAGTTACAGAAATGAACTATTTGTTTATCACAACAAATTACCAGGTTTTAATATTACAGAGCAAAGAGGACTGCACAACAATGTAATGGTTTTCTTAGTGTTAATCTCTTTTTTGGATAGAGTATTCTCTATTATGACATGTTGAAATCCACAGTGTTTTGGAAAAAGAGTGGGTTGGGGCACAGAAATATAGAGTGGGCCAAAGACTAATAATAGGGAGTCCTGATTAGCTGCCTTACTCTTTCCTATAGACCATCAGGCTGTGGTGTGCTAAGCCAGAAGGTGAAAAAAAGGCCAAACTTCTCATTAGCAATGAGTCCACTGGCTGCTAAAGCTACAAGTCATCCTGGGTGAGGTCAGTTTTCTGTGGTGACTCAAAAGATGATGTTGCTTGTGTCAGCATAAGCTCAGCTAGAGTCACAGCCACACAAGTGTAGATGCTGGTCCTCCTAGGGGACCACCTGGAGAATAGACAGGTTGCTGCATGTAGGGAAAGGGCCCAAGAAATCTGGAAAAGTGGATGGAGTTTGGGGCATCAGCAAGAGCACTGGGACTGCTTCCAGCCCAAGGTTACAAGCAAAGGAGAAGCTGCAGTCCCTGCTTGGCAAGGCCAGGCATGCTGTGGAATAATCTGGGCAGCATCAGGTCTCTTTTTTCCTGAGTTCAAAGACCTAACCAAAGCATTCTGGCCACTGCTGGTGTGAATAGAGAGCCCAACAAGTCATTGCCAGTGCTCTGCTGCTCTGAGCCGTGGCTGGTTTTTTGCTTACAGGCACTCTGTTGTTTCATGTTTTTATGACACCAGAGTAACCAGTCCTTGATAGGTGCTCCTGGGAACTATTATAAGGAATAAACAAAGCTTCGTCTTTCAAAACTCCAGAGGAAGCTCTTGGGGAAAACATACTGAAGATCTGGGTTTCAATGAGCTATCATACATGGTCTGAAAATTCAAAATACTGAAGAGAAAGTTGGGATTTGAGTCCTTGAAAACAAATAATTATAGAGTGGTCCTAGTGATTTGGTCACTGGCTTCTATTTCTTTGCAGCAAGAGATGTACCAAGTAGCATGACATTTATGGAACTGCTCCACCACGAGCAGCTCAGTGTTGCTACCATGGTCCTTAGGATAAAACAATTCCCTCAAAAAAAAAAAAAAAAAAAAAAAAAAAAAAAAAAAAAAAAAAAAAAAAAAAAAAAAAAAAAGGAAAAGAAAAAGAAGATTCAGAGTTATACAACAGAAAATGTGTTCTGTATATATGGATCTATTCTAGTGAGGAAACAAATCTATGAAAATAAGCATAAAGCAATGGAGGGAAGACAACACTGAATGGAGTCTCCCACGGGTGAGACACAAGGTAATAGAAACTTGGTACTGAATGAACCTCAAAGGTCTGTAGTGGCACTTGCCTGCTGCGATTGCTTTTCATAATGAAAAGAAGGTGTTTATCCCAAGAGGAAGCTACAGAGAGGTGTGAGCCCAGCTGCCCTTCCATGTACACCACTCACCAAAGACTACTGTAATATTGCTTGCTGGATTTATTGCACAAGCAGAATCTAAACACAGGCAAGACTGTGAGCATGCTGCACTTTGGCTGGATACCTGATTTGCCTGTGTCATAACTCATCCAAGACCTGAAGATAAGTTTTCAGGAAGAACTGAGGGCTTAGACAGGGTGCTAGAAACCTATTACAATGCATGGAGTCTATTTTTACTTACCATGCCACGTCTTCAAGGAATGAAGTGTTTGGAACAGCCTTCTTTGCTTGTGGTAGTGGATGCCTAACTTCAGCACCAAGGTTTTTTTGGGGTGTCACACTCTTATGACCACTTAAGCTATTTAGTATTTCAAGTGTTGGCCAGTGTTTGTGGTGTTTCCTGGCCAGAATTTCTTCTGCTTATCAGAGAGACTGGGCTTTGTAGACACAAGAGAATTATGCCAATGCAAATTCTGGAACTAAAATCAAAGCTGGCCTCACCTATCTGTGAGGTGGAACTTCCACTACTTGTGTCACAGGAGTGGAAAAACAATTGAAGCCGTTTCTGTCAGAGGGACACTGCCAAGAGTGCCAGGTCATGTTACTGCAAAGTCACTCCCCTTCTCCATCTTACTGTAGTCCTTCTTCCTTTAATGACAAGTGAGTTATAGTCAATTAAAGGTGAATGGAGGAACTATAGGGAATGCAATCCTAGTCAAATATGAAAAATTACTATATACCTTGTATACAAATTACATCATGAGCAGAAAGTAGCTATGGTTGATTGGAGCAATTAAATGTTTTCTTTAAGAAAAGAAAAAACCTCCAGTGAGAATATTTTAGAAAATGGCTTTTTAATCATCTGTATAACTGCTAAAATTACTCTCTCCTAATAGTTTTAAAGTATTCCTTAGTTAGAATTAACTGCAATCCCTTTGCAGAACAGATGAATACTTCCCCAGGAACCTGTTTAGAGGAAACTTTATTTTTAATCACAAGATCACATCCATATGCTTTTACATAGTTTAAATGAGAGCAGCTTTGAGCACGTTTCCCTGCTGTGCAAACACCCGAAAACTTTGAAACCATTGCATGGGAAAGAACATGTTCTAAAACCAGTCAGGAGGACATGGTACACAGCAAGATTCACCCCTCCAGTGAGAAACATTAATACTGATTGAAAAATCAGTTGTTTTACTGATGGATAGTAAACAACATCCTGCCACATTAATAAATCAGCTAACACCTTCAGTCCTGCCTGTTTCTTCATCTACATTATCTCTGCAGATACCACTGATTCTGCATGGGTAAGGACAGATTTGGGCAGAGAAGGGCTGTGGTCACCTTGCGGCAGATGAGCAGTCTCTGCTCAGCAGCATGATGAGAAGAACCTGTGGGCAAATAATAGGGAACTACTTGGAGCAAAAAGAAAACAAAACAAAACAAAAACAAAAAACAAAACAAACAAACAAAAAAAAAACAAAAACAAAACAAAAAATCCTGGGTATAGCATGCCCCAGTCTTCCATTTCTGTCTGCCCTTGCATAGGAATGCTGTCTGTTGGCACAGCCTGGGTGCAGGGACAGGCAAGGGCAGCCAGGGACTGGCCCCTGCTGGCAGTGCCAGCCGGCACCTGATGTGGTGTGAAAAAGCACAAATGAAAGCACAGGGACCAGGATCAGACTCTTAGAAAGGGCAGACCTAACAATGGTCCTATCAGAACAGAATGAACACGTACTCTAACAATTGTCCAATTTAACCTCAAGAATGTTGCCAAGACTGCTGTGAGAGTTCACACCTTGTCTCAAGGATACTTGGGAGGCTGTGAGAACTAAAGGAAGGGGTGAAAAAATGCTGAACACAGCCTATTTGGTCAAAGAAATGCAGTGCAGTTTTCATACAAATGTGATCTTAAATCTTGGTGGAAAATTCAAAATATTATTCCTTTTTCTGTCAACTTCAACCATACCTTCCCTTTGTGCCTGCAAAACAAAGATAATTATTTTTTACTCACCTGCATAAAATGCTTGAAGAACTCCAGATGATTGAAGATATAAAAATGGAAAGTAAATGTGTATATATGCATGTTTATATATAATTGGTATTATTGTTACAGTCTGTCAAGAAAACAAAGATTATTTCTAGCAAAGCTTTGGGGTTTTTTTATAGCTTTAGAAGCTGTTTAACAACTAGTGATCAGATGAAACACAACTGCTTTGAAATCAATGAAAACTGGATTATACATTGGAGGGGAGGAAGCATTAGCAGAAAATGTTTATATTGCATAGTATTTGTTAGCTTAGATAATCATCATTTCTGCTTACATCTTCCAAGGAACTCATTCTACTGCTCTGAAAAATATGTAATGATTTCAGGATAATTTCAGAAGCCAACCCCCCTGAAAATCTAAACCCATTATTGAAATACTTCCAAACAGTATGTCAGATAAGTAAAATCAGGCTGAGGAAGACAAGGGGAGAAGTAATTTAATTATCTGACTCAAAGATGGCAATACGTTTTTTTCTGTTTTCCTCTCCTAGTTTTAGTCTTCTTTAGATTTAGGAGTGCAAAGCACTTTTTTCTTTCATGCATATTATATAAATCTGCCAATATTAATAGAATGTCTCCTAAACACAACTTAATTATCTGCCTTTCCATTTCCTCCCCTATAAAAGTTAGCAGCAACTATAGCAATTTGCTCTATGGAATACATCCCGGCTACTGCCCATTTCCAGGAAACGGGAACCGTGTGTGTGTGCTTCATGTAGAGACAGTAAAACAGACATACCATTGAAGTGAACACTGGGATATTTTTATGGTCATACAGTTTGGCTCTGGAGCTTACTCATCACGTGCACCATATCCCTGCAGCAAATTTTTTTTTTTTTTTGTGACTCAGTTCTTCTGTGACAGCTTTACTGTGCCCATCAATGCTGCATTGGAGATGTTAAGAGCTGAGCTGGTCCTTACTATTCCACAGCTTCCTGCGTCTACTTCTACAACAAGGAGAAAAGGAGATGATGCCTTACACCGTCATCTCTATTTTTACTATCTACCTTTTGAATCAAATGGAAAAACTCAGCATTTCTGAGCAGCATTTCTCAAGTGATGGCTAGTATACGAGACTTTCAATCCACACAGCACAAACTCATCTGCACTGTGAGGGGACTAGCCTTGTGCTCAGACCCTCAGCTCTTGTTCTTCATGCCTCTTAAGTCTTGGTGATGTATAGGATTTTAGCCGACCAGTTAGAGTGCTAGGCCTTTTCAGACTGTAAGGGCATAGTCACTAACACTGTGGGAAAGATTTGATTTCAGAAGACTGCAGTAAAACTCTCAGAAGGAAGGCATTGGGCTAATACCGAGGAATAAGAGTCTGGAAGGGTGCCTGGGTTCAGATGAAAAAATATAGTTTTCACTACAGCTTGTCAATGAATATTGAAAAAAGATGAGTGATGATTAAGAGTTTAAAATAATCTCCTTTCCACCCTTTCACCTGCCTCCAGTCAAACCATAAAGCCAGCCATGCCCCTGGCTTACATTATAATGGAATTATTGTTCATGGAGGTTTGGCCAGTCAGCAGTCAATAGTGAAGAAATGACAAACGTGTGTACAAGGGAGAGCCTTTGGAAAGAAAAGAGAAGGGAAAGAAGAAAATTTATTATTGCCAGTCTACTGATGAATGCAGGCATTAGAATAGCAGATGTAGGGTGTATAAGGGTCTGGAGAGTGAAAAGCTAAGTGTTGCCTCAGAGCACCAGGAAATGGAGCCAGGGTTGTGAAAGCCATCAAGCCGCCTGAGCTCTGCATTCCTTAATGTACAATGAAATGCTTTGATAACCGAAACCAAAAACCCTAAAATGGCAAGTGCTTCCTGAAAGGACCCCTGAAATAAGGTTTGCTGCTAATACGGGGTGGTTGTCAGTGTAAGGGAGAAAGATGGGGGAACTGGACCTCTGCATGCTGGAATGGGGACATTTGCTTCAGCATGTGGGACTGCTGCTTGGGATACACCGAACAGCAAGGAAAGTACTAGGAAGGATGCAGTCTTAACTCCAAGTTAATGGATAATCCAGAAATAGCTGTTTCTCTTCCTCAGCCTTTTTAAACTGCCACAGGAGACCTCTTTCCACTCAGAGCTCAGTTATTCTTCAGCATCGACTTCTCAACACACCACTTTGGCTTTCACAAGTAATCTGTTGGACAGGCTAGAAAACCTGTGCTGAATTCCCTTGCCTCCAATGTTTGGCTTCGGTTAGGAGAAGATTTGCCCCAAGACTAAACATGTGTAATATTAAGCATAACCTTTTCTTAGCTTTATTGTTCTTGCTCCTAAATCTAAATTATGTATACCTTGGGTGGGTTTATGTGTATTTGAGTGAGGGAGAGAAACTCAAATGGGCATGGAAAATGTGGACTCCATTCATCCTACATACGCTGTAATATGAACAGGCTCACAGAGGTGTGTGGGCATATATAGACTTAACCACATCTACTGTAAAGAGGAAAAAAAAAGCTGAGAAGCATTTTGTCATGTTTTCCACTTGAAATCTGTGAGCTGTGGAAACTCAAAGTGATCATATTAATGTTTCTTCTGGTAGTTTTATTCTGATACTATTTATTTTTCTTGTGTTATTTGTTTGTTATTGGGAACTAGACAAGTTTGTGAAGTGGATTTTCTCCCTTTTCCCCATATCTTGAATATATGCACACATTTGAATTATGACTTTCCTACAGGAACTAACAGCTGTATGTGCAAATCATGCATATAAATCAATTACCGAGGCCTATGTACTATAAATGCACCCATTAATTAAGCAATGTCAGATGCTATGAACCATGAAGTTCATTACATCTTTAGCATTCGAACCAAGGATTATTTGAAGAACCAATACTACGTTTACCTAATAGTTAATGAAATTAAGCCGGGTTGTTGCCAACATTCTTATTTTATGCCTAATTCAGTGTTTAAATGTTTATGAATAAAACACTAACTGCTGAAAGCAGAAATGTTGAAATGTAATTACTGGTAAGTTATAACGCACTTGAGGACTCATTATACCAGACTTGGGAGTTTTAAGATCACCAGTGTAACACAGTCTCCAAAAACACAGATTTTTTATGGGCTAAAAGCTGGAAAGACATAAATGCTGTTGAATTTGTCCTGGCTGAGTGGAAATTTTGATGATCGTGGTAGCATGATTTATGGGTATAACATTTTCCAGTCATTACGTGGTTGCATTTCACCATTGTGACATGATTTGCATATGTGAATATCTCTGCAAATTAACTTCTGATGAGAGCTACATCTGCCTGGATTAAGAAGCTCCTATCTGAAAAACAATCCAGCTGCTACCCTGAAGGACCTATTTGAAAAAAAAGACAATCTGCAATGTCATCATATATAGGTTTTCCATATGTATGTCCTGATTTAAGTTTAAATGTAAATATTGCATGACAGTATTGGTTACTTTATTAAGGTTTATTCTGCCAACTAAGAAGCACTCTGTGATGTCAATGTTAGGATTTCCTCTGCTGTGTAGCACTCTTACTTTCCTCCATTTCAATCTACAGACAGCCACTTATCAAGAGCTACACTGGGATCCATCACTGTTGTTCAAAGCCATTCTTAGCCAGATGCATTAAAAAAAATATCAAATTTAAAAGGAAACAAAACCCTAAGACTCTCCAGAAAAAAAAAACAGGGAAAAAGAACTGCAAAATTCTTTAGACGAACATCATCTGCTGCTGCTGCTGGCTCAGCATTTCCTAGGATCAGGTTTTTCTGCTGGAGGATATGTATCAATAGAAAAATGGTACAGACTCTGACAGAGAAAACTTGCATCTGGGCTCTGAATGCAACTGATAGACACAAGAGATAAAGTCAGACAGCCAGACAGACAGGGGAGCACAGAGGGAAAATGAAATAATATTTTTTTGCAGAATAATGGTAAATTACTATCACACTCTTCCTGAGCACTTGGCAGAGCTCAGTAATTTTTTTGCAGTACAGTACAGTAGAATCTTGAAGGAGCAATTTAAAGGAGAGTCATGAGGCAGGGTTGTGGAGGAATTGTGAAAGAAAGCAATAGTGTTTTTCAGCACTGAGGGGAAAAAAAAAAGGGAAGGGGGTGGGGATTGGGGTGTGTAGAAGCCAACATAACCATTTGGTGCAGAAATTTGAGGTGAGTGTGGAAGAGATAATTGCAGAGTAGTAACACCACCAAAGCAACTGACAAACAGACTTCTCCTTGGGGTGGCCTTCCAGCTGTTTACCAAGGTGGTTGGATTACTTTGTACAGGCCCTGAGAAAGCAGCACCTTCTCCAAGATACAGAGCTGTGTGTCTGCAAGGCTCAGGAGGGAGTGGCGGGACGGCAGCAGTGGTGAGAAAGAAGTACAGAGATACGCAGCACTTGAAAAGGAAGAGAGTGAGAGCCTCGTGGACTTCAGAGCAGATCTGAGACACTTCAGGGACAGAAGAGAGAGAGAGAGCAGCTGGTATTTTTGGGTAGAAGGAAACAGGTCTAAAGAGGTGAGGTAGCAATGGGAGTCAGTAGCAGAACAAAAGGAGGTGAGTTTATGTTCCTTTTGACAGCACTCAGAAACAAAGAGAGAGAGAATCAAGAAGCAGAGCCTTTATGATATAAAAAGATAGGTGAGAGCAGAAAACAGAGAAAGAAAGAAAGAAGCACTGGCATGAGAGAAAAAATATTTAACATGGGATTTGTATATGTTTTTAGGAGTAGAAGAAATCAGATTTTTTGTCTTTTGTATGAAGCATTTTGATTCTTACTAAGTTTTTAAGATCCAGCAGTTACTGCACTGAAAGTATGGTCTTATCCTTTCTTCTCTCCAAGAAATCTAACATTGTTGCTGCTTGTATACGCTGCTTTTGCTAAAAGCAATTCCAATTAAATTTTAAAATTGAGACAATATAGATAAATTTATAATGAATTTTACTTTTCACAAGAGTGGAGTGCTTGAGATGTAGAAGTAAACAGCCAAACCTCAAGAAGTAATTGGAAACTGTTCCAGTTCAGATGTAGAGTCTTAACTAAGACTTAACTATGTAGAAACCAAAGCCACACAGTGACACCCATGCTACAATTATAACTGCTTTTGATCCGTATGTTTTAAACTAAAATGTTAGTGTATATACCCTTCAAAAATGGTTAAAATCAGGGAACGTGTTCTCCTAACATCATTCAATAAGACACAGTAAATAGCAGTGTGCTAAACCACGAGGTCTAAATGCTAGAATAAATCCACAGACATACACATACACAAAAAAAAAGTTAACAAAATATCTGCAGGCAAAGGCATAAATAAGCCGTACCCCTGGAGTTAAACACGTGCAAGTGTGTGAACCCACCCTTTCTTAGACTGAGCAGTGGTTTACCCAGTCTTCATGCAAATGTAGCATTAAACAAGAAAAGGATGGTGGAGTCAATGCCACAACATATTTATACATGCCATTTATATATGTGCTCTCAGACAGGAGCTGGATTGCTCCTCCAAATTGGTGTGGAGGCAGAGCTATTGCCCTGCCTTCAATCCCCTGTATAAATCTAAATCTATTGCTTGAAGCCTCAGAATCTGCGGCTGGTCATTTCCAAATATAAGAAGTTACTTTCTCGATGGGTTACATCCAAGGATGTTTAGCACTACTGAATGCAGTCACATGTGAGAAAGTTAACAAGTGAAAGACATATACCTAATCTTGCCAGCATTCATGAACAGAAATGAGATTCATTCCAGTCCTGGCAATTCTTAAGTCAAGACCTCTGATAGCAGATATGAATGCAGACTAAGGGAAGGCAGAAAGGATTCTCTCTCTAAATAACAGCTGATATCACAAGGAGGGGTAGAGATATTAAGGAGGGGTAGAGAGCAATGTGGGGAAGACCATGCAATTTTTATCCAGTCCAGGCTTTGCTTCCTCAAACAGTAGCTGCTTTCAGATCCCACAAATTAGAAATTCAAGGCCAGCAAAAACAAGTTAACACATTGCCTAATTGTAAGTTTCTCCTTATCAGAAAGCGTTGGTTTTATTACATTTTGAGATGTCTAGAGGTAAAATTCCTGATATTATGTGTGTACATTCCCAAGGAAGTTTCATGTACTGACTGAGTGCAGCTAGAAATGTAGATTTCTCCCAGTAAGCAGAGTTCAGTAGCCACATTCGCATATCCATCCCAGTGTAATTCCCAAATGGCTTTGTGAAGGTCTGAAGAAGCAAAGGAATAAATAAACCATTCTCTGTCAGATTTACAGTTGTTTCTTCAAGAAGGACTGCCTTGATTGCTATCTGTCTCTGTCATTCCCAGGTGGGTTCACACAGAAATCCTTAAATGATGTCAAGAGCAGAGGGAGCTAGAGCAGTGACATATATTGGCTCTCAAATTATTGGGAGATATCTTGATTTTATTTCATCTGGCACCAGTAGTCATTCTTCTGTTCAGCATGGAGAAACACAGCACAAGATGTCCTCTCAAGGGAAAGGTGAAAAGAAATTGTATTATCTTAGGGCATCAGGTGCTCATTATAGCCAGCAATTAGAAAATCTCAGGTGTTACGATGCTTATTCAAGACTTACAATACTACATTGTTACACAGGAATTACAGTGAATATCAGGTGTGACAATGCCAAGATTTGTGTTTCTCAACTGAGCTCAAATTAAAAAACAAAAACAAAACCCCTCAAAACAAATAAAACCACAAACAAACAAAAAAGGATGACAACAACAACAAAAAATGCAATCTACACCAAAAATAAGCAAATCTTGGCACATTCAGGTTAGGAAAGAGCGAAGTAGTTACACAAGAATTTATATTTGTTTTTAGAAAGGTTAATTCAGTAGATTTTGAAGTTGTAGGTGTCTTAATGTTTTGCTTGCAATTCCTACAAACTTTTTCACCATTTTAAATAGACTTTGAGCCTTAGAAGTCACTTGCCATGTTTACAGAAATGTACTAACACTTTATATAGTGTATATTTTAGATAGGTTTTCAACACAATAAAGCCCTGTAGCACAGGGCTTTAGTTACAGTTTTGCCGTTCAAATATCTGTGGAACAAGTTTAGATAGCTACTTCGGAAGGGATAGACCTATTGTAGCACAGATATATCTTTTGTTGGTTTTGTTGATGAAATCTAGCCCAAGAGCAAAAAAGGACCTAGCTGAAGCTAATGGAAATATTCCTTCTATCTTGTGTGATCACTGTGCTAGCTCTGGTGCTTTTACTCTTTGATGATTGCCTAGTGGCCAATGATACTGGTCAAAAATGCTGGTATTTTAGCCTCATTCCTTAGATTTAGGACACAGTCCTTCTCTCATTTAGTTTCAGAGTGCTCTAGAAGTCCTTCTCTCATTTATTTTCAGAGTGCTCATTTAGGTTCAGAGTGCTCTAGAAAAAAAGAATGAATTGTCATCCTACCTTTAGGGATGTATAGATTAGTAGGACATGACAGAAAAGCCTGCATTGGCAATATTTCAGCTGTAGTTGCATGGTGGATGAAGAAAGTCCTTTAATTTTGGGGTATGTTCATGAGAGGGCAGAAAAAAACAATGAAATCTTTAGCATTATAATGTAAAACCTTCAGCAAGTGTTCTACATATGCCCAGATGGGTACGCGGATTTATTTTAAAACTAGATACAGTGATCTATTCATGATTCTGTTTAAAGTCAGAATAAATTTTTTTGTTGCTGTTTTAAAACAACTGAAGAACGTTTTCATTTATCTCTTCACTGCACTGAGTTCCTCTCAGACTGTGATTGAATAAATGAAAAGAATTACCTCTTATTCCTTCAGTTCCTGCTCAGTAACCTCATGAAGTTTAGACAACACAAGCAGGATCCCATTTTTCATCTAGAAACTCACACATCCAGAGAACTGTTAGCCTATCTCTCTCTATTTTTTTTTTCATTCTCATGGGTTCTGGAGAACAAATAGCTTTTCTCAGAATATTACACCAGCAGCCTTATCTTGTTTGTCTTAATCACCTAGGAAGTTTATCTCTGCCTCTGTTGCTTGAGTAATCACTATTATTTTCTGGAGTGAAGGGGATCACATCCTACAATATTGACATACCCCCTTCCTTTGGTTGCTTTGTAGAATTCATGCCAACTCCCTGGTGTTGGTGGGCAAAGTTCCAGCTGATTTTGGAGGGAGCAGGGTCTCATCCAAGGGAGTACAGTGAAATGCACATCCAGGTGTCAGGCAGTGTGCATTCATTACTCTGCAGTTGGAAATAACTCTTTCTATACTTTGCATTCTGTAAAATTCAACCTGGTGAGAGGCAAATTTGGCCCTAAGGCCTTGTACCCATTTACTCCATGACTCTCTAGATCTCACTTCCCCTGGCCTTGCTCCTCTTGTATTTATGTTATTGGTTTTGTACTCTGGATTGCATTGCATCTTTTCTGTCAGGTCCAGTGTCTGGGCAAAAAGTTGATCTGGTGTTGGTGAAGGAAGGATTTGATTCTTCTTTTTGTGAAGCACTGAGGTATTCTAAGGCTTTTTTGGTGGAAAATGAAATTCTCTTCAATGGTATTCTGGAGTAGCAGATAAAACATAATTTGTTCCTGATATATCTACAGTATAGAAGAATCTAAATTTAAAAAAAAAAAAAAAGTGAGCCTTTCACCAATAAAAAAGCATAATATTTTAACAGAATTTTTTTCTTGTACTATGTCATGAACAGCCTCATTAGTTTTTCTTTGATAATTAGCTGTAACTGTTTAAAAATTATTAGCTGTATTGAAACAAAGATTTTGAAAGAGAACCAGCATGAATACTTATTGTTAGTGAATTAATTCAGAAAAGCCTTGATTAAGCAATATACACCTAATTTCACATAAAAATGCTGATTTTTTTCGCTGAAGATTAGCTGTGAATTCCATTAATATGAAGAAAGTTGTGTCTGAATATCAATTAGAGCTTTGAGAAAGTATACTCATGTGCTGTGTTACAGACAGTCTGAGTCACATATGCAGAGGATCCAAAAAGAGTGGAGTGAATGGCTTCAGCTTATCTTTCTTTGGGTGGGACCTGTGTAAAGGCTCAGGAGTGTCTGTGATTCTCAATTAGCTCTGGATTTTCCCCTGGTTTTATCAGGTCACTTTGTGCATGTCTGCTGGAGCACAGAAGGAGCAGTAGCTAAAAAGCTTCTGCCAAAGGCAGCTGCACCAATAGCTTCATTTTTCTCAGGCCTTGCCCATTTTGTGGTCACTTGTAGCCCAGACACTGCAGAATTAGTACACTCTGTGTGACCAACACAAGTTCCTCCAAAGCCTCAGGGAGTCAGTGAGCATGGCAGCATGGGAGGATGAGGATGGGCTCTCTCCAAAAGCAGGAAGGCACATGGCTAGCTGCATGTAAGAGATCCTGTGACTGTGCAGTGTTGTCACCGCTGGAGCCTCCACCGCTGCCATTAACACTCAACCACTGCCATCACCCCCATGACAGCAGCTGGGGAATCCGTGGTACACCGCCAGAATCCCTGGACACATCTCATATGGCACCATCCTTGCTGGCTGTCCCTTACTCTCCTTACACCCTGGCATCGACCTGTCTGTGTCTGTGGATGGCCTTTGCGAGGCTCTCTTGCAACCTACGTGCATGAGAAGGGAAATGAAGAGAGGATGCTCATGGAGTTATTGTCTCTGAGTCTGCTACCCAGGTAAAATAACACACACAAGTATTTCTTTCAAAGCAACCCTTGGCTGCCTAATGAATCAGGATACTCAAAAGTTATACATTGGTTCAATTTTATTATAATAATAAAATAATATAAGATTGTGAAAAGGAGACAATACAAAAGTGTGTAAGACAAATTTGCAATTAATTCTCCCTTTTCTTCCCTCTATTTCAAACCTACCTCTTAGAACAAATGGGTGAGGCTTGGGACAGTAATAAATCTTTTATTTTAATATAATTTTGAAAGAATCACACATCTCTAAAAGATTAGGGA
The DNA here is from genome assembly GCA_013396955.1 of Regulus satrapa. Lineage (NCBI taxonomy): Eukaryota > Metazoa > Chordata > Aves > Passeriformes > Regulidae > Regulus > Regulus satrapa. The sequence continues at coordinate 101,619 of VWZN01019696.1, read as the reverse complement.
AATATAATTTTTATTTTAATGCGAGTAGTATTTTACTGGACCCTGGCAGGGTATTAGAGAAATTATCATTTTCTCGTTAGTCTAACTGCCAGCCAGCTCTTCTTACTTTCCTTTTCTTCACAATGGAGGGTATCTCAGATAAAACACTACTTAATCAAATTAATTAAGAGGGAGTAGATTTCTAAAGAATGAGTTTCAGAAGGAATCAGGCCAGAAACTTAGCATGTTCAATTCTTCAAATGCTTTCTCAAGTTTCAGGCTTCAGTGGTATTTAATTGTTTTCTTGGGTCAGGCCCTAATAGTTTGGCTTTCAGATTAAAGCAGGGAAAATTTTTATTAGACAAAAAGGTGCCATCAAATGGATTTATGAAAATATGGACATGTTGCTGAACTTCATGTCAAGATAATTTCCTTCAAGAAATTCAGCACTGTCAGTGCATTCATTTTGTAATTAAATATTTTGACAATTCAGGCTGAAGCAATAATTTGTTTGAGAACTGCTTTTTTGCTATACAGTTGTGAAGTGTGAAATCACAACCACATCTGACTTGATTCTTTTCTAATCAATTGTTCAAAATAACTGAGTTTTGTGCCAAACTGAAATCATTTTTTGAGCTGTCAGAACTGCTAATGAATGCAAAAAAAAGGAAGGAACTAGAATAAAAACAGTTTGTGTACAGAACTCAAAATTTGTGGGCTACAAATAGAAAATTTTTCATGGATAGGCTATTATAATTTTGCTTATTCAGTTATCATATGCAGTTGTGTTAACTGCTGTGAATGCAGACCTACTATACAGTTTATTTCAGCATGTATATTGAAAACAATATTTATTACTTCAACTAGGGCATAATCATCTGCATCCTGCTCTAGAAAGAATTATCTAGTTGTTAATCACTTGTGATTAATTCCTCATTATTGTAGAATGATCACTGTAAAATCTCTCACAGGGACCACCTGTTGTGCCAGGCTCTGTACAAATCAGGATAGTGAGATATCACAGCCCAGTCCAGCTCTGCTGGCTGCTGGGTCTCAGTTTGTTGTGATGGGATCCCACTGCATTCTCCAGCATGTTACAACAGACTGGAGTAGAAACTAGCTCTAGGCCATTCAGAAATCCTCTCCAGAGACAGACCCTTCTTTCCCTCCTTTTCCTCAGTAAAAGCCTCTCTTAACAGTAGGCTCCTGGTAATGTTCTATCCCAAAGCTCTCAGCCCAAAGCTTTAGAAGGCACAACAGCCTTTGGGCCTCAGGACAGACATAAGCTGAGTTCCAGGCTGATTCCATGCTTTCTTGTAGGGCATCTCAAATGTGAGCTTCTCAATGTCAATCTCCAAGAACTGGTAACCATCCTGTTTGGTGACACCACACTGTGGAAGAGATATGGCAGCACTGCCCAGTTTTAAAGCTGCTGCAGAAAAAACTTCAAGCTACACACAGATGTACAGGTCTCAGACTGTCTCTCAGGTCTGCCGTACCAGAATCCTGCCCATGCACAGCCATCCATCTTTGTCCCCCAGGTATGTTTTTAGGGATGGCATGTCAGTAAAGTACAGAGACAAAGATATACCACACATACTCCTGTCTCCTCAAGGGTAGAACAACTGTGTAGATCTCTGATAAACATCATGAGGCTTAGAGCAGTTCCCCACAGACTGGTCTCGCCTCCCATGTTCAAGCCCTCCATGGAGACTCAATGTCTCACCTCTCACTTTCAAGTTCTTTAAGGAGAGAAGGTTCCATTTATGTTTAGAGTGATTTGATTTTGGCAAGAAAGGCACCTTTCTCACATGAAGAAGAAAATCTGTTTGTAATGGTTCCTAACTCCATTATTGGCAAAGAGGTCAGCAGAGGAAAAGCTTGTCTGCTCTCTGGTGGGACATTGAGGTGAGGGGATGGGGAACAAGGCATTAAGGGGAAGAGGTATATCCACAGTCAGCTTTTCCCAAGCTGAGTTCCTGAAGAGAAAGACACCAAAATTAAAGAGAATAGAGCTTTATTTTCTTTACTCTTTAACCAGTCTGTGATTCAGAGGATGTAATGTGAAAATGTGTGATTCTCTTCTAAAAGGGCAGCTATGGCATATGTGACATTCATGAAAACCACTGGAATTCTGTAACAACCTCTGAAAGCTCATCCATCTCCATGTACCTATTTTCTCCCTTCCTCTCCTTCATACAGCATCATCAGATTGCCATGTGTCTAAGGGAAGGTGCCAAGTAGATTGAAATAAATATTTCTATAGAGAAAGAAGTTGTGTTTTTAAAGCATTACAAGAGATCAGTTTGGGGGGGTTTTTTGGGTGTTTTGTTTTGTTTTGTTTTTTTGGTGGGGGGTTTGTAATATCAATTCAGTAATGAACATGAAGTGGAATTAGCTAAAATGAATGTATGTGTAAAAAAATAAATAAAAAAGAAAAGAAAAATTGGACAGAAGGGTTTGTGAAACTAGCCTTCTATTCTTCATATAGAAGTGAAGAAAGTCATGTAACCAAGAGCAACATACTGCAGACTTTTGTTCTAATTGTTAAAAAATATTCCCTCCCACTCTTGGAACTTCTAGTCCGAGTTTGAGCCTGGGGCAAATTTTTACAGTAAAGTTATAAACCCATGAAAACAGAGGTTTATAATGGAAACACTGGCACAATTCTAACTAAAGTGTTGTGCCATGGGGTGCCTCTAAAATAAAAAGAGTCTCTGAGCTGGTATGCCAGGCAGAAAAGCTAGCACCACCCCCCAAAAATTGACAAAAATGGATGAGGCATCAGCAGTACCATTTCTGAGATAAAGCAGGCACAAAAAGTCCTACACAGTAAAGGATTAAAAACAAACAATTTTTCACAGCCTTGAATAAATACAGAATAGCAACCACACTTTGAGAAAATGATGGGTTATTAAGGTATGGAATTTAATATCATTGTCAATCTATAAAACTTTTACAACCTAGTCTTATTTGCACAGAGATTACATCCCCAAAGCTCAGTGCCAAAGACACATGTTAATAAGCTCACAACTTTTAATTAAGCAATATGTATAAGTAGATTCCCATTAAGCTGTGATTTGTGGGCTAGTTCATTACAGTGGGTTCCAGCCACCAGACACATATTCAATACAAATCAAGCAGCCTGCATATTACACAGCTTAATGTGAGCCTACTTGGGATATTTTATCACCAGTTCAGACTGGTGGTTCAGAGAACTATATTTTTTTCTAGGATTGGGGGCAGTGACCAGAACCTTATAATGACCCCATGTTGTTTTCTTAATGAAACGATCCATCTGAATTCTTTAGTTGCAACTGGTAATTATTCATACAGTTAATCATAGTTCTGTTATATACAACATGTGTATGACATTCAGCCAGAACACATTTGCTCTCATTTAAATTAAATGTGTAAAATCAAGTGCAAAAGAAGGAAATATGGATATTAAGGAATGCAACAATAAAATTAATTCACACATTTTACTCCAAGGAGAGTCCAAGATTCCAGGTCTTGGAATAAGTCTCTTTTGAGTTCCTGAATGATGCTAAAATTTCTGCACGCAGTCTTTGATAAAGGGTGTCAAGTGGAATTATTCAATCAGCTCTACTCATGACAATGCACCATGCCATTTCACATTTTTCTTGCTTGTTGGATTTCCCACTGATTACATCAGCAGTGAGGATTTTACAGCAATTTGATGCAACAAAAAAAAGCCTTAAAAGTAAGATGGATATTCCACAATATTTAACACATTTTATTTTTTGCAGGAGTTATAAGTTCATGGATCATTGGGTCATCATCTAGGAGAAATTACTACAGTCAGATTTCTGGAAAATAATACTTCATCATAGCATTTTCTTTTGGTATTCTTTCCATAGCAATAAGTGAATGAATTAACTTTGCTACACTTTTACAGTTATCAAGAGTGACAATTGTTTTTAACAGCCCTTTGAGTAAGGATTCTATTGTATTTCACTGTAAGGAAATACACATTTTATTTGTCAACTGACATTTTATCTGTAACCTCTCTTTAGCCCACATAAAACATAGCAAAAATATTTAGGGTTTATTTATTTATTTGTTTGTTTATTTATTTATATTTTCTAGTTGCTGCTAAAATATTCTCTGAACAACCAATTTTAAACAACATAATGATACTACCAAGAGCTCTCCAATATTTATTTGGAAAGCAGAATTTGCCATTGAGAGCACCAGGTTCATCTTACTCTGTATCTTTCTAGCATACCAGCAGCTTAGCAGCAAGGTTTTATGAAACCAGGGAAGGAATGAGACCCAGTAGAAGAGACTTCAGACTGAAAGAGAAAGGAGTGAGCTCCTGAGAAGGAGATGTGAACTACAAATCAAGAAGACAAGGAGAGGAGAAAGATCATAATTAGCCATAGCCCTAAATGTAACAAGAGGAATTTTTCAATCAATATGGTAAGCTGCTTGTAGCCAATTAAAAGACTATAAAGTAGGGACAATGCCATATGTAGATTAGACTAGTCTCATAAAAAGAGCCTCGAAGCAGTGTTGCATAGTTCACGAATTGATTTTGCTCGAAGGCTGTAGAAAAAGGAGCTGCAATATCCCAGTCCTATAGTAACAAAAGTGATTCCTCAGAAAAGTCTATTCAGCACCAAATGAGTCAGAGGAGTTTTACACATCCCTTTTATACCAAAGTTTTGCCTCACCTATCCATGTTTCTTAGGATCATGCTAGTGCAAAACTATAATGAAGAGAATTTGGGGTTTGGGTTTTTTTATGATTATGCTATTTCTAAATAAACTAGAGAAATGCAGGCCTGGGAAAACCTGTACTTCTGCCTTCAGCTTTAATCCACCCCTGAATCCTAGCACTGCCTTTGCCAGCTCTATGGGATACAGCAGCATATGGAGGAGTAAGGAAACTTCTCCAGAAGCTAAAGTGTTAAAAAAAGTCTCCTGAAGCCTGCAGAGGAAGCATGGAGTCAAGGAAAACACCCAGACATATAGCTGTTGAGACAGGAGCAACATTACAGCCATTAAAATCAAATGTCAAAGAAGGAACAATGCCTATTAGCTTTTAGAAGCCAAAAATGAACAGTTCAGCTTTATCAAACAAATGGGTTGCACTATCCAATTACTAACTTCTGATAAGCACCATGTCAATTTTGAAATTGTACTACTGAGCCCGTGGAGAAGAAAAATAAATCCGAGTTATCCATATAACAAGGATAAAAGGAAGCCAAACTACTGCAATCCTGACCTAATTACCCAGGCAAATCACTCCACTTTCTGGAACCTTGTAGAGCCAGTAGAAACACTGTAGTAGAATTTGCTGACAAAGCTCTGACCTTGTAGGAAGTCTCTTTTCTCTCCTCTTCAAGTCCCATCTGATCAGAAGCCTTGAGAAGTTCTCTGACTGGGTCTCTCACTCAAAGCTGCACCTATCTCAGCATCTTTTTATTTAATCCTCCCCAGGAGTATAAAATCTGGGACTAAATAAGACCCAGTCAAGTGGACTTTGGAAATCTGCAGCCTGCAGGGTGACTCTTTATCCAGCACAGAGAATTTTTCACAGCTTCACAGGGCTGCTGGCACATATACTGGAGGAAACCATGATCCTATTTGCTTCTTAAGGGCTGATGTCCACTATGTTCAGGGAGCAAACAAAAGCTTCCATTCCTTCTTCAATGCTGGTGGTCAACTCCCATTTTAGAGCTGTTTTTATCCCAAGGTACAAGAGTTAGGTGCAGGTTGAGTTTCTCAACAGCAGAGTACATAATTGAAAGGATAATGATAATAATAATAAAAACCCTCATAAATTAAATTTTATGTAATTTAATATGCACATACTTCCTGCATTCTTTTGTATCTCTGTCTAAAAGGAGTGTTGAAGTCCATGTTTCATCCCTAGCCAGTGGACTGTCTGTAAGGATTCCTACCTCAAGGTCTGTCTTATCACTCATAACATTCATAATCAAATAAGAAACATAGGACTTCTAAATAAACCTTTAAACATGACACACACACAGGGAAGAAAATCATCTCAGTCACAGCTGTGTTGGATGAGGGAATGACAGCATCACTGCCACCTGTCCTCATCACCTTTCTCCCAGAGATGACTGCACTCAGAACTGCTAGCAGATTTGCTCATGTGAACGCTTTCTCACCTGTTTTGGCTAAGCATGGTCCTGTGAGGCTTGAGCAGCTGGAGCAGAATATATCTGCTGTTCAATCTGAAATGGGTGAGAGAAAGCTCCCATGGGAGCTTCTCCTGCATGAAAAAAGCAGCTGTAGATGATATCTTCAGGTGGCACAGCTGTGCTCAAAGGAGATGTGTGTCCACAGCAAGAGGAAAGGTAGAAATTAGCAACCTGAATGCAACACCTTAGTCTGTGCTCACTATTTTCTTTTTGGAAAAAGCCTTGCCTGTATTGGCCCTTTTGATATCCCTTCTAAAATGCCTCAGACTGTCAGAAGGGCAGAGACAAGCCCTTAGCTTATACACTCAGCCCCAGACTTAGATAAGGTAGATACATGTGCATAAAGCCATTGGTTCATAAGGAAAATAAACATTTTACAGTTGTTGGTAGTAATTTGCTAAGTTTTTCAGTGCTTAATAAAGAGCAGGGGGAGGAGGAGCAGGAGGGAATCAGGAGCTGCAACCTATTTCTGTCCACCACTTATTAATAAAAAATATCATATGATGAGACCATTAAAAAAATTAGGCTTTTTCATCTCTAATTCAAAAGATCTTGTGAAAAAAGTAAAGCATGTTCTCTGATATTCAGAGCCTCTCTAACATATGCACAGACAATATCTTTGGAAAAAAACACAAAAGCCTTCAAACAGTGATTTTTCATTCCAAGATAGAAAATAAGGACTTAAACACCATCAACAACAGAAAAAATAAATCACTTCAGAAAGGTTTAAAATACAGAGCCTTGCCACTGAGATATGCCCTGCTCTCATTCTGTACACATGAGCATACATATACATGCATATTCTTGCACTGTGATTAGACACAACCAAAGCTGTTGCTGCTCCAAATTCACTGTGAATGATGAAGTTATAAAATTTGAAATATGAAGAGAAAAAAGAAATATTTTCTTGTTTTTTCATTTTCATTTTTTTTATTGTGTAAACACTCCATGCCTTAGGAGTAGGAGGCTATTATAAATATATTTTGTAGTGCAGATGAAGAAGTTTTCCAATTTCATTAACAAGTAGCAAGATCTGTGCATATACCTCCCATACAGAATGTTTTAGAAATATGCCCCATTATGTCTAGTTAAGTCAACCTTGTGTCATTATTTCATATTAGTGTATATGACAGGATTGGCATACCCAGGAAAGATGCATCAGAACCATTCATGCCAGCCAGGAAAATGAAAAAAGGAATTCTATGTTTTGAAATCTATGTTAAATATCATGTCCTCAAATTTTTTTGAGAAGGAAAGGTTCTACTGGTAAAAAAAAAAATAAAAATTGTTGCAGTTTAAGGAAGTACTTTGAATAAAGCTCTAGTAAAACAGGGGAGAAAAAAAGGCCAATTTTTGAGTGTTTACTTAAGTAGAAAAAGACAGGAAAATGAGAATGAAAAGTCCACTGTATGAAAAGAAGAAAACATTGCTTAAATGCGTTGATTTGTAACTTTTTTTTTTTTTTTTAAGACACATTTTATTTTTTCCAAGGAAACTTTGAAATAGATCTGGATTTTGTGAAATATTTCTTTGAGGTCTAATATCCTTATCCTACACTATTAATGGAAAGACTTCTGCTGTATAAGACTATACTGGTTTCACTAAAGTGTTAAGCAGACATTAAGCAAAAGTGGAAAGAGTACCTGTTTTGAGAGGATCACATAATTTCCACAGACCCCCAGAAATTTAGGGCCACAAGAAAATTCAAGCACGCCCAGTCAACATTTGCAGTAAAAACAGATGAATTACATCACTTCCTACATGTTTCTCTTTATGGGTGACTTGACCTTGATTGGCCATCAAGTTGCCCACCAAACTGCTCTATCACTCTCTTCCATAGCAGGCTGTGGCAGGAGAAGATAAGATGGAAAAAACCCCCTCATGGGTCAAGCAGCTTGATAAAATGGAAGCAGAGGAAAACAAGATTTTATTCCCTACATCCCTTCAGCAGGCAATGTCTGGCTGCTTCTCAGGAAGCGGAGCTTCTGTACACGCAGCAGTTGCTCTGGAGCACAAAAATCATAAATACTGAATGCTGCCCTTTTGTCCTCCTTTCTCTTAGCTGCTATTGCTGAGCAGGTGCCATAAGGTATGGAGTATCCTTTTGTCCTCTTTCAGTCAACTTTGAGTCAGCTGTCTTGGCTGTGTCCCTGTCCAACTTCAAACCTAATTTTAAGAGAAAACTCAACAGGATCCCCTTAGAGAAAGACACTAAAGGGAAAAAAAAAAAAAAAAAGAAAGACTCAAAAGTAGCTTCATGCATAGGCCCATTGATCTTTTAATTTTCACATATGAACTGTAGTTTTATCTCCTTCTAACATCTGATCTAGATAGTGAAGATGAATCTGTGGCTCATGATTTGTACTATCTCCTGTCCTGTGTCATTTCCAAGAATTTTGTTCTGTAGCTCCTGACTCCTGTTTAGGAGGTGGCAGTGGTTTAGGAGTGGTTTGAGACTCAGAAAAGTTTATGACTATTCAAAATTTTCATGTGTTCAGACAACAGATTTGAGTGTCTTGCAATGCCCATTGCTGTGGAGGAAATAATGTTGCTACATGATATAAAGGCAGCCCTCAATGTCAAAACCTTTTGCACTGTAAATTCTCACATCTCCATTGTCTTTAACTGAGCAGCCAAAAAGTACTTTTGCTGAGGATCAGGCTCCCCATCTTTAGATTACTGGATAATAATATCCTATCAAGGAGATATAAGAGGGAATCAGAAAAGCTCATCAAAATGTTCAGTGACATGGCAGCAGATTTATGAGAAAAAATGATGTCATTATAAAGAAGGGGAAAAAAAAGGAAAGGTCATATTCATTAGGAAGGAAAGAAGACCTAAAGAAAGTACAGGGAATTATAGATCTACCAGCACTTTGAAGTTTTGTTGTTAAGAGAGAATGAGGATTTCTTAGCACATTTATTAAAATTAGGTACTGTTTCTCTTTATTTTTATGTTTACAATCTTTTTATTATACTAGCAATACGTCTTCTACTGCTTCCTTTAGCATTAGCAGCAGATTTATTTAATAAACTGAGGACTGAGCATCACTGAAAATGCTGTTTCCAATGGAATGCTCTCATGCTGTGATTGGTGAAGTGCTAAGTAATTTGCTTTTAATGCTAGCACATACCACTTAGCACTATATTTAACTGAACGATGAAAATCACTCATTTTTCATCCCCTTGCTTAACTGGTGCTCACTGTAATCTATCTACTGTACTGGTAGCCTAGCGCTAGATATATTCTAATAGGCCCTGCTCTCCAATCTACAACAAGCATTTTAATTTTTAATTCATAGTTATGTCTTTATCCTTTAATAGAACAGAACTACAGATGGGGAGTATGTTTTAGATAATAAGAGCACAGTAGGTACCCAGGGAAACTACACCACTAAAAGGATTCTTTATTTACACTTTTCAGTAATGACTACATATATATAGCTACACAGGAGAAAATTGTTGCAAAGGAACACTGCATAGACAGGCAATTACTATCCAACTATTACTGAGCATTATCGATGATGCTGCTGCTAAGAGCACTTCAGAAAACAATTTCAAAGCCAATGCCACCCACTGCACATTGACCAACAAACATGGGAACTCATAAGATGCAAGTAATCAAAGGTAAGATGCTAAATTTAATTTTTAAAAAAAACATTAAGGCAAATTTGCCTAATATTTAAACACATGTTAAATTCAGCTTTCACAAATATCTAATGTACAAAATTGTACATCCTAGATCAAATGAACGTCAGTGAAGACATTCCAATATAACGGGAGGAAAAAAAGTGGTCAGTCGAGTCCTTCCCACTGAACAGTTTCACTACTAGATCCACATTTGTCAGAAAAATCCACACTGTCCTATCAGAACTGAAGCTATGGTGTTTCCACACACAAAATTAGTCCCACCATCAGATTAAATTCCAACACTGTATTACCAACGCTAAAGTTAAAATCTCATGGAACCAGACTGGGATATCTTAACTCAGTGGTGAAACACCCAGAGTATAATATTGCCCAAAGGGATTTTTACCATTATAGTCAGTCATTATAGTACTAAAAGGCAAAACTGAGGCCAGGAAGATGGACATAGTAAGATGCTGCCCATAGTATCTTGGTACTGTCACCCAGAAAGTGCAATAGGCTACTGGGTAGTTACTCTTCAGATAGTTTCTTTTCCAAAGTTAGGCAGAAAAGTTAAAAGTGTCAACAGGCAAAGGAAACATTAAAAGGCAATTTTATTCCTTTTATGACAGAGAGAAGTAGCCCAAGTAATATCTTATGCAATAAAACCCAAAAAAATCACATCAATTCTTGTAGATAGTCAGAAGTTTTTAAACACCATTTCTTTCTGGGCATAAACTATAAAATAACCAGAGACATATGCACATGCACACAAATAAACTTAAAAAAAAACAACAAAACAAACAAAAAAAAGCACACAAATAAACTTTAAAAAAACCAACAAAACAAACAAAAAAAACCCAAACAGCCAAGAAAAGAGATGGAAACCAAACCACTATCTGCATACTCAAATTAAAACTGTGCTCAGGAGTAACATTTAAACCTTTAGGTTACTGCCTAATGTAATTTAATGTTTATTCAGCTGGATGAGAACTATAAATTTAAGTAATGCTATTAATCAACAATGCTCAAGATATTGGGTAAGATCTTACAAAGATAAATGCATCTGAAAAACTTTTACCACAGTAGTGTGAAAAAAAGGACACCAGAAAATCATAACATGCTAGAAAAATGTCACTGATTACTATCTTAATTGGCTACAGAATTCTACATAAACTATTAAAAATACCAGTAAGGTAAATTTTTTGCCATTTCCAGATTCATTTTCAGGATGAAAAGGGAAGACTGAATCGGGATGCTGGCAGTCTGCCCTGTATTTCTCTATTTGCCTCTGACTTCAATGGCCTTGCACAAATTATTTGATCTTTCTTGCCTGTGCTCCCCTTCCCACCTTCTTCTGTTGTCTCTCACAGTTCTGGCCTTTGGAGCATGCACAATTTCTGGTACGTTTGTATGGAGCCAAATAGAATAGGCACTGACTGGTTCTATCTGAAGAGAACTGACTGTTTCTAGCTTTAATACTTCTAAGAAAGCAGGAACATAATCTCCAGGTTGCTTGAAGCTGCTGTAGTTCACAGGGAAGCAGGTATGGCCACCACAAAACCTCAGAAAGAAATGGTCTCTTGGATCTTGTAAATTTTGCAGCATGTTGGGACTTGGCTAGAGAACCAGGGGATGAAGCCATCATTGCTTCTCTTCCAGGCATTCTCACAGTCTTGCAATTACAATAGCATTGTGCTTTGAACAATTACTGAAAACACTGTCAATGTTTTAGTAATGAAACTTGAAAGAAAAATCAGCAACATTTTCCCCACCACAGCTAACAGGTACAAGCAAAGCTGGAAAAGCAGAAACAAGAAAATCTGAGAAATATAGGAATGTCCCACAACTGGGAAGGTAAAAAAAGTCCCATGAAATAATCATGCTTGCATGATTCAATCTGTGATCTGATCCCGTGAGTTCACCATACTGCACAGCTTGTGGAAGCTGCAGAAGAGCTACAAAAGGAGCATCCGCAGGACAGCACTGTGTGGGAGGGCAGTGATGTGGCCATCAGAAACATAAATCCTATCAGACAGTAGCCATACCATGGATGTTGATCACGATGGAAACAACTCCACAGACCATGTGTTACTGCAGGAACTAGCTCTTGTCAGAGACAACACGATTTCCTGAAGATTAGAAAAAATTATGTAGAGAAAGACGTGTTGCAAATACACTAACAGTGTATGACCTCCCTCCCCCAACAAAAGGGGTATAGGAGCAAGAGCCCATGCATTAAATTTATCAGCTTTCCTTAAAAAATGTTCCTTTTGTGGTCATGTGAATTTTCCAAGTTTCCTCTGTTCGCAAACAAGATTACTGTAAATTCAAAAGTAACACAAGGTGCTTTAAACTGAATTTTACTCCTTAGAGGGCATTGGAAAACCAACAGTGATAGGACACAACCAAGTGCAGAGATCTTGTGCCAGCTACAATCCTTAAGCCTTGATAAGCAGCAAGAGAAAACTGACATCTCATAATAACAGTGATGCCTAAGTGCACCCAATGCTATGTCATCAAACACCCTGATACTACCCTTGGTCTGGAGAAACTTCACTGAAAACATGACATAGGTATTTCACTCTGCATGTACTTCTCCAGGCATTGTGAAGGGGCCAGTGGCTCTCAGTACACAGTGGAAAACACAATACAAGCCTGAGAGATTTGGATTTCTGCACTTAGACCAATATGTCTGGACATATACATAAATATATATACAATATATATGTTGTATATAATGCATATATGCTATTATTTAAGTCTGTCCCCAGCATAGTTTAAATGCTGGTCTTTCCCTAAGTTAGGTTGCTCTGCATTGTATTACTGTATTGAGATTCTGAATGGAAAGCATGACAGTTTTGAGTAAAGGACAGCACTTCAGTCTTCAGAATTCTTGCAACAGCTGATGAAACTACCCAGGGATGAAGACACATTGGAAAACACTGTGAAATTTCAGCAGTCCTTGATTACACCCTAACCTTCCCAAAATAAACTGTTTTTAAATTATTTGCTTTTTTCTATCCCTCCCATTATTTTATGCTTAGTTATCAGGATTGTTTTTCATCTAGGTATAGAAACTGAAAATAATACCTTTCTGCCTTGCTGTTCTCTTTTTCCTTTCCCTCAGCTTGATACGTGTAGATGTACACAGCACACCGTCCTTTTCCCTTGTATTCTCCTTTTCTGTGCTCACTTTGCACAAAAGATTTTCCTCACTAACATCACCAAATGCCTGAAAAATAGAACAGACAAAACCAACATATTATTACAGCAGCATTCAGTGAAATATCAGAGGGAACATAGATGACTTTGATTACCCTTCCCCACCCCTCTCTTCTTGCTTTCAAAATATCACCGTTTAGAAGCTTTTGTGTGTGTGAAATTTTATTCTGTCATACTAATAACCCAGCTTTGCAGCAGCTTATGGTTTAGCTTTCATGGTTCAGTTCCACTCCTGGGCTTATAACAATTTTTCTAACAGTTCTGCCAAAATATTATAAAGTAAAACTTACTGTAAATGTATTCACTAATACAGATAGAGCAGTGAGATTAACAATTTAAACGCATGTGAAATGTGAATTCACCTAATTTTTCTCACTCTAAATGCCTTAGTGAAACAGTGGGATGGGAAATTTTTATGCCCATTGCTTTTCATAATTTCCTCCTATGATGTTCTTGACACATGGAGAAAATTTGAGTGAATAAAAAAATATACACTCAAAGAAGGAAATCATGGGCCATGAGGAGGAGATGTTATAGGACTGGAAATTGGTTATAAAGCCAAGGCACGACATCAGATTCAGCTCCGTTCATTAGTACTTACCACATCCCATGTCAGATCCTCAGCTTGTGTCATGTGGGTGGCATCTTGCACAAAAATGCCCTGACTCAAATTGTTTCCATGTTTTGGAGTGCCCATATAAGGGAAATTTTGCTCTGGTGAATTTGAGCAGAAATCCAGTTTCAGATACTGAGAAGTAACTGAGCTCAGCTCTGTCTAGCTGCTATTACTCAAATGTTAGCATAAAAAAGCAGGTTGATGCAGTACTACAGTAATATTTTAAAGAATTGTGCTATTCTCAAGCTAGTTTAACACAGCTATAATAAATTTACCAAACATAGGTACATGTAAGGGAATATTCTTTAATTTCTATTGTATTTTTTTTTTTTTTTTGCATATTCTTGTTTTCTGTCTGTTGAAACATCTTACAATCTTTGATGTACTTCTGGTTTTGGTACACTGAGAAGTAGGAAGTGCTGCTACCTCAGTTACAGGGGGAAACAGGCAATGTAGTGAGTATTCCCCACCTCATGAAAGACTTGAGACTAAATATCAGAGTGGTCTTGTGCATCCTACATCCTAGGCTAAGTTTCTCTGTACCAGGCTGTTCTTTCTTCTTACCTAGATACCTCTTACACATAAACACTGCTACTTTATTTTTAGTTTTAGTCTTTCAAACGAAGAGATAGTCCAGTTTTAGGTTGTCCAAAGCCATTTCTCCCATGTCATAAATAATCATCAGGGCAGGTCAAGGAGAGATATGACATCATGGTGGGACTTCATAGCAACACTTTTGCATTATTCAAAGTCAAGAAGACAGGAGATGTATCAGGGACCCACAGCATCAGTGAGCCAACAGAAACAGAAATATTTTTCCAGATGCAATAACTTTTAGAAAAACCATGTGGAAATATCACCAGTGTATACCTGGAATTGCAACCCTAATTCCCTGGAAGCTGGAACACTAATTTCATTTTATAGAATCATGTAGATAGATTTGGAAAAGAACTTTAAGATCTTTGAGTACAGCCATAAGCCTAATACTGCAAGTCCACCACTAAAAAATGTTCTCAAGTGCCACATCCACATGTTTTTAAAATGCCTTCAGGGATGGTGACTCAACCATTTTTCTGGGCAGCCTTTTCCAGTGCTTGAAAACCCTTTCAGGCTGTCAAGAAATTTTTCCTTATATCAAATCCATTTCCTCTCAACCTGTTGCTTACCCGACAGAAGAGACCAACCCCCACCTGGCTACTGCCTGCTTACAAGCAGTTGTAGACTGGTAAGATTGTCCCTTTTCTCCTATTCTTTAGGCTACACAACCCCAGCTCCCTCCTCTGCTCTTTGTAAGACTTGTTCCTATGCAAAAAAAAAGAGGATACAAGGGGGATTTAGAGCTTGCTGGAAAAGCTGAACACACTTTCCTTTGGCGCTTGTTAACATATACCAAGAGCTCTTACCATACCTGATTGTTCACATACCCAGTATGTCTGACTGAAGCAACAGGAACCCTCTGCTACAATTAAGGTCCTGTCATTTGCTTGTGTACTTTAAATTGAAGCTTGTATAGATATGTCAAATTTTTAAACTTGATCAGATGTTGTGCAGAGTTATGTTCTTCAATTAAAGTCCAAGTTGTTGTTTCTGAGAGTGACTTAACAGCAGTAACCTTATGGTTAATCAACCATGTAGTAAAGTTCACTGTGCACTTACTGCAGTGTAATTATAAAGGGAGCAAAAATATAATTGATGCATTTTGTCAATCTGTGTAGCTGCAAGGTACTTTTTCAAAGGTTATTTTTTTATTCAGATAAAGTAATTTAATGCTGTTTTGGCAATTATCCTTTGACTTCAGACATTTTACTGCTGATTCAGGTAAAACTGATAGATGAATAAAGATTATAACTGTTTAAAAGTACAAAATATCTTCTGAAACAATCAGTGGCTTTGCTCTTTCAGCATAAAATTGTTCTGAAAATCACTGAAAATACAGAAAATCTTGGTGTTTAAAGTGGGTTGAAACTGAAAGATGTATTTTTTCAATACAAAATAACACTTTTAAAGTACCCCTTAATTATCATCACTGCTTGTTATATAATACAACTAGAGAGATCCTTTGAGTACAGGCTCAGACTGAATGGGTGTGCTTGAACTTGTTTCTATTCCTCTGCAAACAGCTGAAGGAAAGAGTTCTAGCTCTTCAGGACCCCAAGAAAAAATTTCCATTAATGTAATGTATCTGTGATTAGGTAGGTAACCCTTGTTCTTCACCCTACATTCTCTTGCCTCTGCAAGCAAAAAAGAAGCCAGTATGATTTAAAATAGAATATTAATTTATGGAACAAGGCTATAATGCTGGTATTTCAGTAATCTTTTTCGTTATCTGAAAGCCAGCGAGTTCTGCTGAAAAGACCCAGCAGTGGACCTGTCTCATTCCTTTCCTGGTTGTCCTATCAGAGCACAGACAGAACCATAGATAAGCAGAACATGGCCACTTGGAGGAAATAAAACATTTTCCACATGACTTTGTGACTGTCTAGGGTACAGATTATATAAAATCTGAGATTTGTAGAACACTAGGGAGGGTGTAAATGGCCACATGCTGCAAGGCTGCCTGCATTTCCATCCCGTTGCAACATGGTCTTGACTGCAGCTGATAATAGTTTCACAATTAATAGATATTGCTTCCATTTAAAACTATATCACAATTTACTGGAAAAAGCAAGAACCTAATCTTGTACTTAACAGGGGAAAAAAATCTGAAACAGAAGATATGGATAAATAACTTCTGTTCAGCTGAGACACATTGTGCTCATCCCCTTCATCTGCAGCAGAGGGATTGGTTTACCCACCACAAGGGCAAGGAGCAGCAGACTGGGTCCATTTCAGGACAGGGTTTAAATGTCACATGTGAGATGAGCTGGATCAATTTAAGATCAAAGCATACAAGTACAAGATTTCTCCAGAAAATCTCTTTTTCGTGTTTTCATCTTTTTAGGGGGATGCAAAGCGCTGCCTGGACAACTAATTTCTTTCTTAAACTGATTATCTTTAATTGAATTATAACATTAAAGGAGAAATATATACTGGTAACAATAGCTTACAACAGTCTGGTTTACTTCTTATTTGAAGCAAAACTTGCTATACTGCCATGACCTTCAACAAATAGTTTGCAAGTTTGCAGGCTGTACTGATCCAGTTGCCTATGTCCATGGGAGCATCCCTTAGCTGAGTTGGTAAAATATATGATTGCCTCATTATGAACCTCAAAGGATGTTGAGAGACATCATTCTCCCACTGAATGCAGTTGCAAAGTATATTGTGTTTTCAATCGGACAAGATTAAATCTCAGAATTAGGCAGAAAACATGTGGTAATGCCTATTAAGCCCATGAGTATGTATACACCTGCATGCATTAATCACTCTTCTGTGGGACAAACCTTTTCTGTTAACCTCTGCTTTTATAGGGATTTCCAGGAAATCAACTCATGGGTTGGTTTGAGCTGGTCATGTTTGTGGATGGCCTGATGATGCTGCTGAAGCCAGCCAAAGTGGGTCAGTTTACACCAAGTAATTACTTTTGCCCAGCCTCTCCCCCAACCAAAATGTCCTCAGCCACTCCTCACAGCTGATCCAGCTTACAGAAAAGCCAGAGCTGCGCTGTTCCAGTGTCTGGTGAGATGAGGATGAAGTCATGAGGTAGGGTACCAACCTCAGGTACTAAGCTGGAGAGATCCTCCCTCTTTCTCTCCTCCATAAACCTTCAGGGACCACTGAATGAGACTCTTCATGAAAACGGCACATGGGCCTTTTGCAGTAAACTTGGCCGATTTGTTCCTTTAATGAAATTAGGGCTAGAAAAGGCTGCACTCACATCTGTGCATAAACTGTGCTGGAGTCAACTGCATGGCTTATGCACTCACGGGAAAAAAATTGGACCCAATATTCATAGCAACACTGTGTATTAAAAAAGAAGAAAAAAAGAATTTGTGGAATTAAGAATAAAACATGAGGCAATTTGTTGATTTGCCCAGGGAATATAAGAGAGCAACAAATGTGTAAATTATTCTAAGGTTGTTTTTTAGTGTCATTATCAGATCCAAGAACTGTATATAAAAGCATGCGGTCCTTCACATACTAAAAGTATAGTTTGCTCAAACAATTGTAAAATATTCAGTATTCTTAAGATTAAATATCTGAATATTGCTTCTGAAGGAACAGCTGTCAGCTTAAATCTAAAGTCTAGTTTGTTTACTGGCTGTATTTTATATCTGTTAGAAAATGACACCAAATGGCAATAAAATTGTTGTAAGTATTCTACTGGGGACTATAAATGCCCTTTGGTTACAGTGTACATATCTTTATACATAATTCCAGTATATTTTCCCTAGAATTATGTTAAATATGTAAAAAGCCTTTTCTCATAAAGGTAAAAATGCTAGATGTTTCCAAGCTGTAATTTAGCATTAGTGTCAAGATTGCTTCAGAAAATAAGCTATGGTTACTGTTTCATTCTTTTTAAGTGTCACTCAGCATACCATATCTGATCTTGTATTCAAAATAAACTTATATGATTTTATTCACTTTTCCAGAAGTGCAGGAGGGTTTAGACATAATTTATAGCATATGGATTGATGTAAATAGCTTAAACTAAGTAATTGGCTAGTCACCTACGCTGTCTTATCCGATTACTGCTAGGTACTTTTCAAGTAATTAGGGAAAACAGATCTCTTTCATCCAGTAAATTTAAATTGGATGAATCCTTGACATTTGTGAAGGCTTATTTGATAGATAAAATCATACTATAAAAAACTTCCTCTACAATGCTGAGGTTTACTAGGCCTGTAATAAGAAACTGATTTTTTGTTGAGTTAAAGTGACTTATCTTTGCCCTTTTAATAAGAAATCAACTCCAGTCAGCAAAAGTCATGATAAGAATCACCAAGTTGGTGTTATCACCATGTAGACGGCAAACACGTACCACTACCATTAACTTTGCTGTGCATGGATTTCAAATATCTTTAAAATGTTAAAATTCAATAATTTCCTTTATATTACAATAACATCAGATTAATGAATACTGAAAAGCATGAAAAGTGATTTATTTTGGGAAGGTCATTCCTTGGTTAGCCAACACTTAAATTGAATTACTATAAAGGGGAAATATATTATAGGTAAAAAGGAAAATGGTTTTTACTGCATGTGAATTCTTTGAGTTTTACAATGCTTATGATAAAAAGACTGCACCTACAAGTTTAACCTCTATAATTTTTATGTTGCACATTTTTTAAAAAAATCATCTTATTTAACATTTCTAGGGCAATTTATACATCTCTTTGTACTTAAAGTTCCTTTTTAAAACAGTTAGTTTTACCTCATCCCTATGAAACATATAAAACTACTTTTCATATCAGACATGAAATTTCTAGTTATACCTGGAAATATGGACCTCTAATGGGAATACCACACATAAAGAAATAAGCTATTACTTAGAGGACATTTGTTCCTAGGTAGGGTACTTTTGCCCACAGCACTCACTAACTGGNAATTTCGTGAGCAAGGATTTGTATTTCTCTCTCTTTGAGAAGCCTTTGCTCCTGTACCCACAAGCACTTTTTAGTCTCTGATCTCTGTATAATATTAAAATAACCTTGTGCTGCTAACTGAATTGTAGATGAGGCAGAGTAAATTAGGTGTATATTAGGGTACTGTGTAAAGCTAGTTTCTTAGCAGTTACCTAGCTTTCTAGGTTGCTGTAAACATGTTTGCTTTGGTAGATTTTGTATCCCCCTACATCAGACAGAATTTCCATTTAGCCTTTTTCATGTTAATTCTTTACACAGGTTGAGCAGAATTCAAGACTTCAGACGGATCATGGCACAAGGCTTAAGCACCCTTTATCCTTAACTAGTAATGATGATGAGAAGCCTTATTTTATACTGCCCCTGAAGCGCAAACGTAAGCTTTTTAACNGAAAAAAAAAAGGCAATTATTAAAAGAAACATTATTATTAAAGTGAGTTTTGGCTCCTTGGATAAAATTAGGCTCACATTGAAGTGATTTGCTGAATTAGGGCTACAATAAAATCTTGCTTTTGCTGAAATATGAGAGTAGAATGAAGCTGTAAATATGAACTGAATTCCTTACGAAAATCTAAGGACTTCACAGCAAGATTATGCAAAATTCCTTTCATGCCTGTCAAAGACTATCTACAGATACAGAAACATATCTGAAGTTAAAGTCACCAAGAGTTGAACACATGAATCTGAGGTAGAATTTGGCCTGGTGATTTCAGTGCTGTTCTCATGTTCCCTTGTTTGGCAAGAGAAACACTGCCCCAGATCTCCCCAGCCTGCACGCACTCCTCAGTTAGATGAATGCTAAGAATCTATTGCTTATGCTGGTGGTGCCCTCTGAACAATATTTGCACACGCTTTTTCAAAGTTATTGTAACTCCTGTGTCATTTTCTGGCAAATTGTTAATTTCCTCCTATTAAATATATTATTTTTGAAGAATATTCACCAAAACCAACACCTATCATAATGTCAATGGCACAAAGCATTAAATATCTGATGGGAAGACTTTAGTCCCCAAATGCCTGAATTAATGAGGTTCCACTGTAGTATTTAGGAAAAAGTGTTATGTCTTTTTCAGGTATGATGCGTGAAGCTTACAGAAATTAAAAGTATTTTCATTTTCAGAGTCTTCAGTTACATGCCTTCAGAGTTTCTTAATAAAAGTGTTTCTTTAATAAAACAAAAATTTACACTGAAATAATTGCATTTTCACCTTTGGTATGTTACTGTAATATAAAGGAGGATTGTTTCACAGGAAGAAGGTGCATGTAACCCCCAGTTCCTAGATGTTGTTGAATTCTTGCATTCTGTGGTTGTAGAAGAGCAACAGCCCATCCAGAAGGACAAAATAAGTGAAAATTTATTTTTTCTCACTCTGTGCATGCTGCAGACAAGATAGACATATATACAAAAGGTATGACACATCCCAGTTGCCACAACACATTCCTGTTCTTAGAGGTAGTGTTCCTACAGTCCCAAAACAACATTTAATACAAA
This sequence comes from Regulus satrapa, assembly GCA_013396955.1. Lineage (NCBI taxonomy): Eukaryota > Metazoa > Chordata > Aves > Passeriformes > Regulidae > Regulus > Regulus satrapa. The sequence continues at coordinate 80,966 of VWZN01019696.1, read as the reverse complement.
TATCTTGTCTCTGGTGAGGAGGAAGAGGCTTGATAATCATGAAGAGAGAAGAAAGGCAGCAATCATTTCTATGACAGGGAGAGAGAATAGACAACGCTCCCTGCCCTTGCCAATGTGGAAGAAAAGCCTTCCCTCCTTCACCCCTGCTGGAAAGGGGAGGAGAGGAATGAAAAGCAAAACAGGAACTCATCTTGCTTTTTTTGGGTGTTGTACCCATTCTAGAATAAAATGGGTGAGATTGTGAAATTATATTATGTATGTAAACTTCTGGTAAAGAGCGATCTAATTTACACAAATGGGTGATCCAATGGAAAGGGATTCAATTTAGAATAAGAGGAGACTTCTGACCAAATAGACTATATGAATCCAGAAAGATATTTTTTTCCATTGAGTCACTGGGAGCAAAATAGCTAAAACAGACTAGAATTAGGTAAACTAAATTACCTGAGTCTTTAGAACTTTAGCTCTAGATAGTCAGATTGAAAATGTTTATACACAACAAGTTGTCAACAGAGGGAGCAAAGTGAAAGGATTATTCCAAGAAAGCCAGGTGCCTTTCATCTCCTACACTCTTAAAAACACAATGTACAATGCACCCTTCTGCTCCAAAACAATTTTCTAACTCCACTCAAGTATCCCTGCTTGTCTAGCTACAGCAAAGGGGGGAAACAAAAATGTTCCTGAGGGGCGACAACAGCAGCAAGTGGTAAAGCTCAGGTGTATTTTTCCCCATGGCAGCAAACTTCTCACTTGTCGGTATAGTTTTAAAATTCATTAAATATTCCTAATTTGGAACTGAAGTAGAAAGCCCTGACCTATAAAACACACAAATGTATAATTACATCTGTTATCAGCTAAATGTAAGATCTGTATATGGGCTTTACTGCAATTATTAGTTAAGCACATTTCTTACATGTAATTGCATTTAGATCTACAAGTAAAAATGTTGTAAAGCACGCACTGATCTCCTAAATTAGATGTGCAGCTTTCAAGACAATGAGGCAAGACTCAGTCATGGATTTTAGGGATAGTCTCTGTTATCATCTGGTGTGGGAAATTATAGAGAAGTGGCCTGAGCGATCCGCATAATACAGTGCTTACTTTGTAAGCTGGATGCTGGAAGCTTCTCAAAATCTTACCTGGGAAGACAAAACTACATTGTATGAGAACATGTATCTTCTCCCTCAGAAGTACAGAATAGATTAATGACCTGAAGCAGTGACTTGGGTGCTTGCTCAAAGACCCTCCTTCCAATGCCTGGAGGAAACTGAATGAAACCTCACCACTGAAAAGCTAAGAACTTAACCGGGAAAAACCATTCTGCAAGAAGCAACGTTTGTAACAGGCAGAAAGTAGGAGTTGGGCTGCCTGGTTGACATCCAGCATGGAAAAGGTGTTGTAGCTAAAGTCTAGGTAATTATTCACCTGAGGAGTTTCTTCAACAGAGTTGGGCATGGACCTGGATTTGCCAGTTTCTTTGTTCCAGTAATTAAGTTCTACTTCATGTAGGTCACATGCCTTCTCTTGTTTTCTTTGGCCAGCTTGAAGACTCCGGTGTCTTCACTCTGGTGAATCACAAGTTCCCCAGGCAGAAAATTATGTTTGAAATCCTTGAGGACAGTTTCCTTTAAATTAAATTTTCTTTAAAAAGCCAGCTAGGGCAAAGACATTAAGAATAAGATCTGTAATGAAGAAAACAGCCTTGAAACATTAACCAAAGGAGCAGAAGCAATACTTGCCTCATGCTGGAAAGATGTACTTGAACCTTCACCTTAGAAGTGAGCAGATGAAAACATTGTGTTTCATCATCACTTGTGCCAATTTGGGTAAAAAGCTCTCCATTATGATGCTCCCACTTCTTATCTGGGTAGGCAAAGTAATGTTCTTTGATTCTACTTTCTCTTAAATGCCAATCTTTTTTTAAGACAAGACCAAAGGCAAAAAGGAAATGTTCTTCTTCAAAGCACTTAGAACAAAAATGGCAAAGCAATGAACAAAATGCAGCCCATGAAACAAGTAATGTGTGATACGCCTCTTTAATAACATCCTGTATTGTATTTTAGTGCACAAGCTGCTGAAATGCTGACAACATCCAAGATTCAACCTAAAACATGCAAGATGCCAGTAGGTAATCTAACTGTGCCTTACCTCTGTGTATCTGAGCACAAACTAATTGAATGACCATACTTGTAGTAATAGCTGTCCATTAAATGTGCACAGTACTTACCTTGTATATTTATATATAATAATTCCCGTACAGAATTACCTTATGTGGTTCTAAGTGATATATATTTATAGATAAACCCTATACGTGTAGTTTCAATGTTTATCTTGCATAATTGCCTTTATATGGCTCTATAAACAATCCGAAATTGCTACTTCCCCCTGCAGAGGCATTAACTCATTGATTATACATTGCTGTTTGGTAGTGAGGTCTTCCTACAGAAGCTTTGGAAGTGTGTGTTTCGGGCAGGGGCAGCCACAGCCTATTTTCCTCTTCTGATTGTGACTGTGACTGAGATGCACCCTTTTACCTTCAAAATCTGGCAGCTTGTTCGGACCTACCTCGATGATAGCCCCATCAGGCAGCCGGAGGAAGTGCCTGTAGAGCTCCTGGAAGCCGCTGAGATGAACCGTGTAGACGCAGACGTGAACGGTGGTGCTGCCTTCCCAGCTGGCTGCAGCGTCAGGGATTTCATCCTGGTGCTGGAGGTCACAGCTGGAGACACCAGGCTGGCTGGCGTGGTCCTTCCAGATGTAATCAGACACTGCCACCTAGTGAAACACANGAAAAGAAAAAAAAAAGAAAAAAAAAAAAGCTTCCTAAGAATTTCGTGAGCAAGGATTTGTATTTCTCTCTCCTTGAGAAGCCTTTGCTCCTGTACCCACAAGCACTTTTTAGTCTCTGATCTCTGTATAATATTAAAATAACCTTGTGCTGCTAACTGAATTGTAGATGAGGCAGAGTAAATTAGGTGTATATTAGGGTACTGTGTAAAGCTAGTTTCTTAGCAGTTACCTAGCTTTCTAGGTTGCTGTAAACATGTTTGCTTTGGTAGATTTTGTATCCCCCTACATCAGACAGAATTTCCATTTAGCCTTTTTCATGTTAATTCTTTACACAGGTTGAGCAGAATTCAAGACTTCAGACGGATCATGGCACAAGGCTTAAGCACCCTTTATCCTTAACTAGTAATGATGATGAGAAGCCTTATTTTATACTGCCCCTGAAGCGCAAACGTAAGCTTTTTAACACTCCACTTTTGCAAGACCTTTTGTCGCTCATTTTCTCCCATGAGATGCTACTCCTGTTTGTGGAAGGAAGGGATTGGTGATATTGGTACATCTTACAATACATCAGCATGCTCTTCCCAAACACTTCTATTTAATGTAGACAAAATACCACTTTTTCTGGCCTAGCACATGCTTTTTCTTTCAATGTGCATTACACTGGCAGAAATGATTGGAACTTACTCACAAAGCAAGCTTAAGAAAAGGTATCCTTTAAGATATGTACAACAAAACCTTCTTCTGCACAGTTTTGCTTTTTCTTTTTGCTCAAATGAAGAAGTCACATTCTTACAAAAGATCTCAAAAACCGGATACAAATTTTTCTCCTCACTTGGGAAAAGTTAGATTTAGCTCAGCTTGCTTGTGTTCCTGTTCACATTTCCTCAGCTGTTCTTATGCATTACAAGGAATCTCATAACTAGCAGTGTGCCAATGCCATGATCCTGACATACATGCTGCTGTTATGAGCCACTGCCTTAGGAAAGGATTTGTTTTAGGTGAATTAAGAAAACAAGAACACATCTAGGAAATTATCTCCAACTCTTTTCCAGGAATGACAGAACAATAGGATATTTCATTTTAGCGCCAGCTTCCATTTACATCAGCCCTAATCAATTTTTTTTTTTTAATAAAACAAAATAAAAATGAAAGGTCATCTGAAATTTAAAGTAAAATAAGGCAAAGTAAGTCTGAATTTTCCACACCAAAGTCTCTGGGGTTGAAAGGCTTTCATTCAGGACAATGTGCTAGTGCTATACAGCAGCCATAAGACCAGGACAAGCCCTGCTATTTCTTCTGTCTACCATACAAGCATGTTTTATTTGCCTGAATTATACAGTGCTCCATAAGAGTTAACATGGCCAGTGGTCTCAAGAAAGCAGGAAGGCAATTTCCATTGATACAGTGTTGGCTTGAGCACAGAGCAGCTGCAAGGGCTGCCACACCACAGCCCCTGCAGTGGTTACCTGCCTTTCTCATCCCAGTGTCTCACTACCAGAACTTCTAATCTGTCCAACTCAAGAGCACCACGGACTTCCCGGCCTCATGTCTCCTCCCTGATTTATAGCTTCAGGAAAGATAGATGGTTAAGAGATCCAGCTCAGAAACTCCATCTTCAGGAAACACAATAAACTTGATGGTCTCTGTCATGATCCTCTTTTTTGTGCTAGATGCATTTTTTTCCTTGCATTGCTAGCTTCCTTCATTGAAAGTGTTTTCTTCCCTCCTGAATCAGTCCCATGCTTTCCCCTGCCTCTTATCTGACCTTTATCTTACCTCAGTTTCACTGAATGTTCTTGTCTTCTCTTGTGTTTGTCCCTATCAACTACCAAGTGGCTTATTTACTGTGTGTTTTGTAAGTCGTGCATATGAGTACCACATCCTTCTTTGCAGCTCTGTTTTGCCCATTTGACCTGTGAGCTCTGGTGGCAAAAAAATACGCATTCTATACTTTTCCAGAACAAGGGAGAGCATGGACTTTTCACTACTTTTCACACAAATAAATTACCACCTATTTTTATCAATCAGTGATGTATCTGAATGTAATTTACAACATACAATTACTGTGAGGAAGCCAAATCCATGTTACTCAAATCTTTGTGCCTGAGCAAACCTTCACTTTTCAAGGGCAAATATCTTCTTTAGAAGTTCTTGGCTGTTCCCGGGACCCCATATCCATATGGGACCAGGTATGGCATCAGAAATCCCTGTCTTCCTGCAGACAGCTCTGCAGGATAGTGGGAGTACACAAATCCATCTGATCTGTTGTCACATTTTAAGATCTGGTGAACTCCCACTGAGGACATTGATATGACTAGCCAAGAGAACAGGACGATATTGTTCTGCATGTCCTCCTCCCATACCCCCTGCCCTCCATCCTACCCCTCTCAAAACAAAACAACTCATAGATTGATCATCTGACAATTGAAAGAGAAAAGACACCACAAAAACAGATGGTGCTGTGGTGAGTTGCATAGCCTTGGTCTGGGGTAGGCACTAGAAAGGAAGAAAAGAAGACCCTTCACAGGAGGGGTTAATTCTTCAACTCTTAGAGTTAAGAGATAATTCATTAACTCTTCCTCAGAGTCACTTGGTAGTGTGAGTTTTCCTGAAGGCAGATTCTTCAATATGTGGAGGGTTGTAACATTTGAATGCCACTTCCAGTAAGGGGGAGAAGCCCTGTTTGTGGATGTAGATTTAGAGACCCCGGCACCTTTTCATTCCCTCCTTGCAAGCACCATCTGAAAGTATTTGGCAGACAGATGTCCACTGCCTTGAAACTCTCAAAACACATTTTTGTGAAGTGATAGGTCACTAGAGAGCTGCTGTGGCCTACATAACCTGAAGTAAGCTTCAAAAGTAAACTCTACTGTCATCTGAAATTTCTATCATTAAGTTAATCAAAAATGTCCATTCATTTCTACAGGAATACAATATGAGTTAATAAATCCACTGAGACAGGCTAGTCAAGAGACTGTGCATATAGGACATGTCAGAGAAACTGAAGTTAGCAATGATCTAGATTCACAAGGGCTGACAAGAAACCACAAAATGCCAGGGCAGTGTACAGTAATCCTTAAATGAAATTCATCTTTCAGCAGAAAAACACATTAAGGATGGTAATTCAATGATAAAAGAGACAGGCCAGAACAGGTTCAAATGCTGAATATTTCACAACACAACTTAATTAAAGTGGGACTGTGAGGCTGTTAATCGCTTTATAATAGTTCAGCTTGAAATGAGGTCTGATGTGAGTGCCCTTATAGTTTATTTGTTTATATTATTATAATTATAAAATGCTACATCAACCTAATGCAAATGTACAGTTTTCACTGGCCTTTATTATGTTGGCAGTTTTTTCTGCTTTTGGTCCTCCTATTTTTTGTGCAAGTAAGAGAAGGGAAGAACTGGGAGGAAGGGTCATGAATTTAGGTCAGATCAGATGATTCAGTAGGTCTCATGTGGGTTTAAGTCTTATTAATAATTTTAATACATTCTTCCTTGACAACAATGATTTCAATCACTATTCCTTTTTAACATACACTGTGACGTAAAAATACACAGGTTTTCAGAAGAGTGGAACACATTCCTCCTACAAAAAAGGTAAATTATGTCAATCCTTTGGAAATTACACTGCATAACCTAGAAAAAAGACAAAAATACATTTGTAAGTACAAATACAAATGTATTTTGTTGTATAAATGTATTATGCCACACCAAGTGCAGAGAAATAAATTTTTGAAGTATAACACATTTTAAACAAAAATATATTGGGAAATGTATGTTTATAAATATATTACACAACTGAGGCACAGCCAATTAATATTACCAATATTTCCTAGGTCAGGATACAAAAAATGCCATTTTAGTGTGGAAAGGTACTATGATTTTTCTATTGTTTGACAGTTTTGTGAAAGAAGAAAGGAAATAATATTACCTCAGATTTTCTGAGCTGCAGTGGGAATGAGATGAAGACTGACTTCTAGTGTCATTAAAAAATACATCAGAATGAAAAAGTTTTTTTCAAAAACCTGAGAAATATACATGTGTGTCCAAACACTTCATTATGATTAGTACTGATTCTTAACTCTTTGCAGGAGCATTATTTTTAGCAATGTCATGTGAATCAATTCCAGGCTCATGCATTGTAAAATGTATAAAAAAAACCCCAAACTGTTTGAAAACAGCACTCAAAGAAAATGCATAAAATTAGTAAAATGGACCAAATCAACCAGTTGAGAATACTTGGAACTGAACACTGGTCATGATAAATAATTAGAAAAAGTTACAAGGTGTTAACTTTAGTCAAAAGGGCAAAAAAAGTGTTGAAATTATAGAAAGAAAGAAAAAAAAGACATCAAAAGTCAAGTGTGCTGTATTTATTTCAAGTAACTTTCATAAACATGGTAAATGCATTTTCTGTGGTAAGAGTTGTAAATATGGGAATTACTGTCCTGGAGGCAATCTTTTAACCAGCATAGCTTTACAATTAAAAAAACAAAAGCTGGCTAGTGCTAACCTCTGAGGGAAGCACAGCACCCCTTAAGCATTACAAACCCTGTTTCTGACAAACTGCTGCTAAAAACCTTGCCAGCAACCCTGGTAAAGGAAGAATTTACATGGAAATATCTGAAAACATCCTTCCTGTCTATGTCAAGGGCACCTTTGTGGTGTCCAGGTTCCAGTGAGGTTATCACTGGACCTCAGTCAGAATTAGATGTGACAGTGGAGAAAGTTTCCAAGCCACTGTAGGAAGGACGGGGTCATGAAAATGAAGTCAGTTTGAACAAATGATGAAGTTGGAGAAATGGCAAGCAAAGGAACAAGCAAGAAAAACTATCAAGATTGCCAAAAAATCATACCACCATGAGAAAGCCACACCAAGGCTCCTCATATTTAACCCTCACACTCACGAAACACTCACACACATTTTTGCAAGTGCAGCTTGTTTAGGTGTGGCAGCAATGTGTGCTCTCACTCTTGGAGCAATAATGAGGCACATGAGTGTCTCAGGTTAGGGAAGGCCTTTGTGGGCTCCTGGTAACTCTGCAGAGAGACTACTCATTTCTAGATTGTCCTATTTATGAACATAATGTACCAGCATAAGGGACCAGTATTATCCAGAAATTGTTTGTTTCAGTCAAATTGTGAATGCCTGAAGCATTTTTGTTAGTCTTCCCTGATTTATTTAACAAACAGATATGGACAGACTAATGGTGAAAAAAGGCATATACAGAGAATAACTTTTTTGTAAATGACTAAGGAGAAATCCCAGAATAGATTCAGGGAAAGATGCTTAGCATCATAACACTAGAAAAGAGCAGTGGATCTTTTTGATTCTGATTTCCAATAGCATCCTATTTATGGATATGTCCAGTGAACAGCAATACAGATCTTTTTTAGGGATAATTTTCATCTCCCGCTTTTAGATATTACAAAGTGTAGCCACATATTCTTTAGCTACACTGCACACACTGCTTGTGTAGTTTGCTGCTCATCATCCCATTTTGTCGGATCTAAATCTTTTAAGTACCCATACTTCAGTCACCCATTAAAAATAAAAATTTAGAAATACTCTCTTCCAA
>VWZN01019696.1:46838-72542 GCA_013396955.1 Regulus satrapa | reverse complement strand
TCAAGGAAAACTGATATTCAATGCAACAAACACCTTAGTGAGTAAAAATTAAAGGCCACAGATTTCTTGCATTTCCTGTTGCATAGCAGTGTCTTTGTCCATTGATTTGCCCTAAGGAAATGAGATAAAATACATTTCCTTCCTATTCCAGAGAATCCTGCTAAATTCTGAGCCCAGAGTGTGTTCTGTTCAGGTGGGCAAGAGAAATGTCTCTCCATGCCTCATTTCCCAAATTTTTCAAGGAATGCTGGAACCAGTTATTTAGAAAGCATCTTCAGTAACTTCAGACAGACAGGATTTTATATACAAAAGTGTTTAGGAAAAGTTATTTTCCCTATGGAAGTCAGAATTTTAATGCTTACAAGGGCATATCTGTGTAAATAACAGTGTCTGCTATTCATTATCTGCTCATCAACATTTGTTATTCATTACTCATGTGTTTACAAATGTAATGCAGTCAGAAAGCAGAAATAATACTATATGACTTTGGTGACCAAAAATACAACAGAAACAACAAATAGTAAATAGAACCATGGAGAAGTTCATCTTATGGGCTAAAGTTTGCTCACAGAAGACATTCTGTCAAAACTTTGACAATAAAATTATGACAATTTGAAAATAACCAGGACAGATCTGTAAGTAACCATGAAGCTCAAAAATAATATGTATACAGAAAACAAGGAGCTAAGTTTGTAAATTAATTTATTGGCTACTAGAATTTTATTTTCGCTGTTTGGAACTGTTTAAATGCACATAAAAATAGTTAAAAGAAATAAGTATATTCATAGGTTTCATTCAATTTGTCCAAAATCTTGCGCATTCAAGATGTGTGTCTTGGAATGAGACAGTCTTTTATTCACCTGTGACTTATACCAGATGGACAGATCTTTTCCTGGCAGCTAAATAACATTTTTAAACCTGTATCATTACATGGACAGTAAATCAGCTGAGAACTTAAAACTAAAATACATTGGACTTGTGGCTTCTAGTTATATCTTCTTCAGCTTCAGAAAATTTCCTCCTGTACAGGCAGTGGCCTAGTATGTCCTTGTGCTAATGGAGTTAAGTATAATGTGATTGGTGCTCTTTTGAAAGGTGTTTTTTGAATTTTAATTTCTATTTTCCTTTTTTTTTAAAAATTCAAACAATATCAAAATTGTTGTAAGGTTTTACTAAGTAGCAAAATATTCCTAGTTTGCCTATTTAGATCCAGCTTTCTTTTGAAGCAGATGGAAGTGGGCTAGGAAAATGGAGTGAAAGAGAAGAGCAAATTTAAACACGTCTAGTAAAACATATGAGAATATCTGTGTTGTTGTCCTCTTTTAGAAATACTGCAATTTTGCTCTGATCTTACAGTAACTCTAATAAGTAGACTGACCACTCCAGCGCAGATGTTAATTTTTAGATTTTTAGATGTTAACATTTACCACAAAGGTATCTAGACTCACTCACTCTGCAGCTCCATTGCTTCAGCACTGCAGAGACAGGTAGAAATGGGCTGCTCACAGAACAAAGAGTTAACAGCCTGTGTTGAGATCAGAAGACATTTATGTGGCTACTTGCTTTAACTGTCTATAAATTATTTCATCTGATTTTCCAAATAACAACCAGCAATCAGATGCTTTCTTGTAGACATCACTGCAGAAATAAGCCACGGAGAAAGTACTGAAAGAAAAAGAGTTCACAAACAACTCCTGGGTAGGCTGGAGAGTAGTGGAAGGGCTTGACATATTTTTGTAAGCTGTGGTGTTAAAGCAAATGCTTGTTTTGTTACAGAAAAGAAGGGAAGGAAGAAAATTAAAATGGCAGAGTTTCGGGTATTCCTTTGTGATTAAGGTTGATATTCTCCATCCTCATCTCATCCCCTCTGCCTTCTTCACCCCAAGGATGTTTTTTCTGCCTCCAGAGGGCCAGAATCCCAATTACAAGCTCATCAGAAACTAAACCAAAAGGGCCTCAGTTGCTAAGGCTTTTCCTTGCCAGTTTACTGCTTCTTGTTCCTGTGACAGGGTTTTATTTTGGCACCTACAAATGGTTTAACCACACCTGGAATTGATGCTTCTCTAGAAATCTAGGAATGGAAATCCACTGTAGCAAGTAGAGGCAAAGAGTTAAAGGTTCAGGGAAACTTGCATGAGCCTTCAACAGGGTATGCAAATCAGCTGGGTCTGCCACACTTGCAAAAGTAACTTGCAAGATCAGACTGTCTCCCGAAGCTGTCAGAGTGTACCAAGAACCTCTCAACAATGTCTTCTTCCCTGCTTCAGTTAAGAAACCAGATAGTAAGAATTCTTCTCAAAATAATATTTTCCACTTGTAGCCCGCTATTGCAAAAGCAGCCCCTTAGTGATATTGCAGCAGTTTTGTCTTCAGTTCAAGAAGGAGCCATGAAATGTAAAAAAATTTTTAAAAAAAGGCAAAACGAAACAAAACCAAAAAAACCAAACTTACAAACAAAGCTAAACTTACTGCTAGGAACCCTAAGAAATGGTTTATGGTACACTTAAAGTTTTGTGCAAAGGTGTGGCCTGATTTTATGCATGCAAGAAAGATTCTGTTCACATTTGATTTTACATTAACTAGTTTACTTTTCCTGGATTAAAAGTTACTGTTTAAGATATCCAGAAACAATTGTATTACTGAATTTGATGTGCTTGGTTTGTATAAAAATGGTTTAGTCTACTGTGACAAATTGTCTATTATAACAAAGCTTATTATTAATGGAGTATTCTCTTATATCCTTATTTTTTGCTTCTCGGAAGATAGCAGAGTTCAGCATCTGATAAACACATAAATTGCATTTTTCTTTTCACACAGGACAGATTTCAACTTCTGAACCAGCAGTCAACAAAGATTCCCCCAGCTGCTAGGGAAAAAAAAAAAAAAAAAGAAAGTATTTGTGAAGAAAGGCATAATAAGATCAGAGTGAAGCCTGTCATAAAAGTGCACATTGCATAATACATGATGGATCAGTTCTATTATTTAACTTTTGCATAGATATAACAATACAGAGATATGCTAACCATCATAGTCAGCATTAATTTACAGTGGGAAAAATAATTAGAATCTCACTTTTTCTGAAGAATGGAGTGAAAATGTAAACAATGCTTCCCTCCAGGCAAGTGCTTTATCAACTTGACAGGTGCATTTGAATTTCCATGGGTGGGGGACATAATAGGTTATTTATGTGTCATTTTAATAGAAAGGCCCGACCATCAAGATGGACAGGAGACTTTATCAGTACTGCTGTTTGCAACTAATCCACCAATTTAATACCCCATGAAAATACCTGCAACAAAACCTGGACATTTTTCTTTTCCACTCCATTATAGGCAAATCAATATGGGTGCTATTCATCTCAAATCTTTGGCTCAGCAGGTGCCCACTACACAGAGCTCCTCATAACACTGGTGCACTGGCACAGCCACGTACACAGAGACACTTTGGCTTCTGGTGCCATCAGTGACTCCACGACAGAATCAAAACAGTGCACTTGGATCACTAGTTTATCCTCATATAGAAGTAAGCAATAATTTATTTTTTTTTCCTAGAGTTTTGGGTTTCTTCTTGTTTTGGTTTGGTTAAGAGAAGAAATTTTTTAAAGTTTCTGATTACTATAATTTTATCTGAAGTAGCCTAATTTTCATGGACAGTATATTCTTGGCTGGAGAATACCCAATAGAAAGACAGAAAAACATTATACATTTCCTAGCTGTCACATATTTCTTTACACAAATTTGCCATGAAAAAGATGCCAAAATGTTTACTCCAGTCACACCTTCTTGTGCATTAGCTTTGCGAAAAGCTGCCTTTTTTTGTCCTGTGTGGGGCTGTGACATTGAGTGACAGCCCCAGTAAGGTAAGTAAGCCCCAGGGTAAGTTTGGTAGCAATGTTCCAATTTCTTCTTCCTCTTGCCTCCTTGATATTGTCATCTGTATGAGCACAGGTTCCCCCTACTTATCTACACAGCTATTCCACATTTTTTACACACAGCATATGCTGATAATGCCCAGTCCTTCACTGGTGGGTGGAGGGNAAAAAAAAAAAAAAAGGATTTTCCATTAAGGAATCCTGAAAAAAATGAAACCATTTTTGAGAGCTGAAGGTTTTCATTATTGCAAGTCTATTCTCATCTGTATGCAAAAGTCCGTTTTCCAGATTCATGACCCACCAGGGTCTACATGCACTTGAAAACAGTCCCCAATGAGCTTGAAAAGCTTTGGAATAGATCTAAGGAGAATAGAGGTGATGAGATCATCCACCATTCCCATGTCCACACAGAAGTGTACTCTAGTTCTGTAGAGATAATTCTTTTCTAACTAAGACAGGTATGGCTCCAGAGATGTTCCAAGTATGTAACTGGAAGGATCTTTACACCCCCTGGGTAATTCCACAGACTAGCTACTCCTGAAACTTTTTGCAAAAGCAAGCAATTCCTAAGGACATAAATTTGATTAAAAACAGACCTGGGACATTTCCTATGTTCAGTCTTTCAGTCTGCAAAGCTCATGAATCCCTGTGGTTAATTAGGAAATATTACTCATAGTAAGATCCAGTTATAATAAAATGTATGTTGCCTGAACATAGCATCTTAATAAGTTTCAGAAACAGTCATTCCCCTATTTTCCTCCCACAGCATCTAGCTTGGTGACCATGTTTTCTGGAAGGAGGACAATAGTGCTTCTCCCACTTGCAGAGAAGGACTGCATACTGTCCTCTCTCCTGGGGGTCCCTGAGGCTTACAGCAGTGAGATGAATTTCCCTGGGAGCAGTGTCAAGCAGTGCTTACACTGGGACAAGGGAAGGGAGCCCTGGGAAAGGCACAGTCTGGGCAGGCATAACTTGAACCTGCAGTCCACAACAGGATGGGGGGGGTAATACCTCTTTGCTGTGTGAAAGCACCTTAAAATGGTAAAGTGTGGGAAAGAAACTCAAAAAAAAAAAGTTAGTTTTGAGTGATATATTAAAAGATAGCGAAGTCTGGGTAAAAGGCCATCATAGCAAAGAGACAAAACAGCAGGATGCTGGGCTGGCAAAACAAAGAGACCTGGAAGTATAAGTTTTAACGAAGTTTTATACCAGTATCTATTTCTTGTTCTGCCTCAATAGCAACTCCTTCCACAAATCATGCAAGGAAGCAAAATGTCAGCTCACCATCATTACATCAGACAGTGGATACTGAGCAGGAAGATGACTTTTTACTCCCTAACAATTTTGCTTCAATACTGATAGCTTAGTATAGGACAGGTTTCTTATCCACTCACAGAGCTAATGAGAGATGTTCCTATTTTATACTATATTTTTGTTGCATAGTGAACATATTGCAAAAAAGTGAACATTGAAAATTACTTTGTTCTGAGTAAAGCTGACTGAGCTTATGCTACATGGAATACAAAAAACAGCACATATAGCTGACACATTTACTCTCAAAAGGACAAATATTGAGAAAAATATTAGTAAAATTAATAATAGGTCTTTAAAAATACAGATCTAATGTATTTTCACCATTTGTTTTAATTAAATGTTATGCCATTTACAGTGGTATCACATCATATAAACCTTTAATTTCAGTGGAAAACATACACTGTATCATACTTTAGATAATACACTGAAGTAATTTTATATTTCATTAAGAACTATGTATTCTGCTTTGCATGTGTGCTTGGTTCACTACATCTCTGGTGCTTTTATGCTGGTGAAGCTACTTTATTTAAGTAAAATTAGAGTAGGGGACAGCAGCCCAGGAATGTACCACATCCATACATTTTATTTAACAGTAACCAGAACATTTCCCCATTGTCACAGAAAAACCTATCTCTCCACAAAATGCTAAGCATAGAAAAAAAAACCCAGTCAAATTAGTGTGTTATTCAAGAAGAAAAGGGGCAAGAGTACCCAAGAGTAATGAATGCAATGCCTTCTGAAGTTGGCAGAGTTAACAAAATCTTGGCTGATATTTTTCATGGTTCAAAAGCACCAAGAGGTGGTTTATTAAAATCACTTAGATTAATTAACTTGTCCAGCCCAGATTTTTGGTATATGTAGAAGTGTGAGTTTCCAATCAGAACACTATTTCTCAGCTCTTTGCTGGTTCCTTTTCTTACTACATGGGATGGGAATTTCCTGTGGGAAGGAGAGAACCCCATTTAAAGTGAATCAGAAAACTCTCAGCATCTCTTACTTCAAGCACATCTTGATGGTTTGGTTTTAAGGACATGCTTCCAAAAGGCTGTTGACTTCCAAAGCCTTAGCACGTAGAAAATGGGGATGCTTCATCTTTTTCTCAGGTTAAGATATATTTTGAGAAAAAAATAATGAGAAAAATATTTTGAGATCTTTTCTGGGAGTTAATCTCAGAAAGGGTATTTATGATTTTTTTTTCTTTCCTATTAAGGACTTCTTTCCCATCATTGCAAGATGATCAGCAGCCTTGCTTGACTTTTCTGTTATTGAAGCAATTTCTAGACAGCTGCAACTTGCATTTCTAGTTAAGATTAAAAATTAAAGATCAAGATATGTTAGTATGCAATCATCCATCAAAAGCACTCTTCTGTTTACCCAGACTATCTGCTTTCTTGAAGCAGGACTGGCTCCAGGTATAACTAAAGCAGGTAGATGCCTGGACATGAGTTTTTCTTCTCAATCTCTTTTGCCTGCAGCAGTGCCCCACCAGCCAGACTGATGCCTCCTACTGCAGCCAGGGAAGATCCCTGCACTGGGCTGCTCCTCTAGAGACAGCAAGTCCTAAAGTAGCTTGGGGAACCTCCATCATAGCTGTGATGCAACAGCCAAAACCACCCTGTCCCTGTGGTAGCAGCATCCCATTTTTCCTGTGCTGCAAAGAAATCTTGAATTTGAAATGTTGTGGACAAGGACCGGTGACAACAGGTTTTGTTCTTCTGGATTTAGCTAAAAGCAGTCAAGTGCTGTAGTGTCCTGTCTGGCAAAAGCCATTTTGACAGCCAATTTGACTCCCAGAATTAGATCGTGTGTGGTGGCCCTTGGAACTTGAACTATCTTAAACCCTAAAGTGTGATCTTTAATAATTACTTTCTATTTCCTGGGATAGCACTAGTATTTGTGAAAAAAAATGGTCTCTCCAACTTCCAGCACAAATGGATTTTTATATATAATGATTCATTGAAATAGAATGGCTGGAAGAACTATTTCTTCTAGTCTAAGAACTAATCTTCTCTGCCTGAGAGGTTGCTGTTCTATTTTCTGGACCTGTGTTTTCCTCACAGTCTGTTCATACCTCACAGATGTATTAGCATGTAATATGTAACTCTTTACCAATCATATATCCACACTCTAAGAGATAATTATATTTGCCTTCAAAGCTTTCATCTGCACATCAGTATCTACTGCTTTTACTACTCAGAAAGACGACAGAAGAAAAAAAAAAACCAAAACATAGAATTACAGAATCACGGAATGATTTGGCTTGGAAGGGACCTCAAAGATCATCTAGTGCCATGGGCAGGGGCACCTTCCACTGGACCAGATTTCTTAAGGCCCAATCTAACCTAACCCTGAATACTTCCAGGGATAGGGCATCCACAACTTCTCTGGGTAACCTGTGCCAGAGCCTCACCACCTTCATAGTGAAGAATTTCTTCCTAAAACCTTCTCAAAAGTTCTTGAACAGGTAACATCCAAGGTAGAATCAATACAATTAAGTTATGGTGCACCGTGCAACGTCATGTCCTCACATTCTTGTTGGTGGTTAGGGAATTTCGATAGCAACTGCTTAGAGAGTCAGCCACTATGTGGGAATTAAAAAAGAAACCAAAATAGGCATTGGGCATTGTTACAGTTCCATTGGTCTTAGGCAGGAGGGATGCTTTGCACTGGGTTAAAACCTCAAAGATGTGGTACAAGAGACTACATCCAGACTAAGAGCTATGTTATATAGCAGGAGGGTACCAGGTGAACTGCAAAACAACAACTGTACAGCAGAGGAAAGATGCCTAAACACAAATGTTTTGAGATCATTAATATCTTTAATAGTTTAAGTTTATTATTGTCAATACCTGATTGGAAAAAAAAAATAAAAAAGAATATGCTTCTTTCATTACTAACGTCTATCTTGTTTTAAGTTCCACTTCTATTCTGGTTACATATAGAAAAGAAAAAAGAAGAAAAAAGAAAAAAGAAAAAAGAAAAAAGAAAAAAAGAAAAAAGAAAAAAGAAAAAAAGAAAAAAGAAAAAAGAAAAAAGGTACAGACCATACATTTACTAATAATAACATTTACAGACCATACTACATTTACTTACAGATTTTGTAGAGAGTTTAGGCAGCACTAGATTCTCAGCTACCCAAAAAAATTACTTATCTTTGTATCCTGTTCAGATAAAGGATTTAGAAGTGGCAAAGAATAAGGAAAAAACAATTGAAGTGGTATGAACAAACTATGTTGATTTAGAAACCAAGCCAAATAAAAACCATTACAATAGAGTTTCAAAAAGTTATGTTTGCAATTTAAAATACCCATAGGGCAGATCTGACTTACATGACCAACACTTAATGTATAGTACGTGATAAGATGACACATGCAGTTTTGAAACTTGGCAGTAATTCAGAAAAAGAATACTTTGCTGGCCATTAACAATTTCTGAGCAACATATTCATTTATTATGTATGTCTGTAGTTGAGTTCCTGAGTGATTATAGTTATAACAGTGTCTTCTCATGTAATCTTAGGACACCAAAAGCTGCATGGCAAAATGAAAGTAAGGATTAATGAATTAGGACAATGCAACAACTCACATCCAGAGTTTGCTTTCTGCTGTTAAATGCAAATGAAGAGAAGCTGCCACAGATCTACAAGGGTACAAATGATACAAGAACCGGGCTTGCACTTTAGTAAAGGGCCTTGAGAGGTGTGTGTGTGTGTGTGTGTGTGTGTGTGTGAGAGAGAGAGAGAGAGAGAGGAGAGCAGGGAGGAGAAGCAGTATGATCATTATATTGAAATATTTTAGCATGCTTTAATGCAACTAAATAGTCTCATACAGGGAACTCAAACTAAAATAGTAGGCAACAATGAGCAATCATAGTTTAACGCTGGCAAAGTTTAAATAATATATCAAGACTCAGGGTTGTTGGGATTTATGTTTTTTTTGGGGGGAGGGTTTTTATGGAAACGTGTACGTATTTTTCAATGGAGCTGGTGCTGACTTGCAGCTGTTTGATATTAGATGCAAGACCTACCAGCCTTCAAGCCTCACATTAGAAACAGACCTTTGGCCAAGTTGTGTCTTCGTTTAGACCTTGGCAACCCTGCTTACATCAATGGGGGTAATTTGGCCTCTCATTTGAATAACACAGTGTGGTGATATGGTTCTGGTTTGTATTTTCCGTGATTGTTTCAGTCTAAATGCAACAACTCCCTGGATTGTGTGCAAGATGAAAATGCCTTCCAGAGGTAACAGAGGCACAGATACAGGAATCATTTGTCTGATCTGAAAAATCATGTGGCAGGCACAGGTGACGGCATCTTGCCAGTCTGGCAGCAAACATACCTGCTAGGACCTCTCCTTGCACTGAAAGGAACAGAAAAGATACTGTGGATGATGGCAAGGCAGCAGGAACTCAGAGCAGAGGGATAAGAAATTTCCTGTCTTCCTCAGTCACAGTCAAGTTCTAAAGTAAGCCAAATTCAGCCCAGACTAGAGAAAAAAACTTTCAGTTGAAAGAACTACATTGGAACAGGATTAATGTCATAGTAAATATGCTTCAGTAATCCACTGAAGACATATCCTAGTTGATTGTATCATTATTTCTCTGAATTTAGGGAAGTTATGAAAATGGTTGTTCGTGCTCTGTCTGAAACAGAGAGGTGCTTTTAGCTCCCCTACAAAAAAGGAAAAAAAAAAAAAAAAAGGAAAAGGAAATGGAGTATTAGAATCCTTCAGGAAATAAGAAAAAGTCTTTGACCTGTGGTAACTTTCAACGTCACATGCTTAATATAGATATGAAAAACAAAATGTCTCGGGGTTGCAAACATGAAAAAAATACTGTGAGCTTTTCTGTTTATTTTTGTTCATTTGTTTAATCAATAAAACGTCTCCTTGCTCAATTGCAGTGATAATGATTCTCAAAAAACCTGGGCTGAGAGTCTGAATCCTAAGCTTTTAAGTTGGACTCTCTGCCTGGCTACACATCAGAAAAACAAACAACTCTAGTCATGATGATGCCACATCACCACAAAAACAGAATGAACATATTTGAACTGCACAATCTTTGCCTTATTCAGGAATTTTCATTAGGTTTTGTTTAAACTGTTCAATCTTTCTTGTGCAGGCAGAAAAGAGGTTTGTTCCCTGAAACTAAAGAAAAACAAAACAAAACAATCTTTTAAAGCCAAAACATTTAGCTTAATCCATCTCTAAATCCTATTATACATTCAACCAGTAACAGTAGTAACCCTTACTGACCAGAGATGAGGCAATACAGGGCAGACAAGCAGAGTTCCTCCATGACTAGTCTAAAGGGCACCATCAGGTTCAAAAAACATAAATTTCTTTATACATTACTCAGGCCTTTTCACATAGCTCTGGCACATGTTTATGCCCAAGCCGGAGTTTCATCGAGATGTCAGAACAGCATAAATGAGACCCCAGACACACACAGCAGACACCACTACTTGCACCATCACCAGTGCAAAAGCAAGGGTGTTTTTATTTTCTGGCAAATTCGACTCACTTATTTCCATGGTGTTTTTCATTCAGCTTGACAATAAATAAAATTTCAACAGGCATTTACAGTAAAAAATAATGATGGACGTATTGCCTCATTCCTGATTGCTTACCCTCTCCAGTACCCCAGAATTCAGAGTGTAAACAGTGCAGAAGAACTTTGTATTTAAAGATGCCAGCATTTTGTTTTGGTTTTGTTTTGGTTTTGAGGCTTTTTGTTTGTTATTTGCCATTTTTGGTGTTTTTCTCCCTCCCTGTTCCCCCGGCCATTGAAAAGCCCATTCCATTTGCCTTTAGTTTTCATCACAAGGTACTCATTTGGAAGCTACACAAAGGGTTGATTTCAAGTATTTAGTATCACATACAAATAAATTAAGAGCAATGAGACATTTAAATCAATGTTAAAACTGCTTCTGTAACATCTAAAAGCTGTTTATAGCTTCTCAAGCTGGATGTATATGAGTGACATCAATCTTGGTCCACATACATGCTTTTCACAGTGTAAGCAAGAGGAAATTGAGGGTAAAGACTCAAAACAGTCCTAATCTGTTGTCATATTATTCTCACTCATGCACATATGTTTATACTTCTACTTGCAAAAACTGATCAAGAAAATATTTGGATAATTTACTGTTGCTGGGCCTCCTTTTCTTTTAGTCACTCTGTAAAACACCTAACTGCATACCTCAGGTTTCTTTGCAAGCACCTCCTTGGTCCACGGTTTTCCAGCCATGAAGCATTTTGTACGGGATGCCATGGCACCTTAGTCCCTGACCCAGCACAGCTAAGGATAAAGGTTAAACTCTGTCCTTAGATAAAGGGTGATGAAAATGGACAATTTCAACCTGCTAGGAAGCTCTGAAATAGGTTTCTGCTCTCCCCATGAAGGTTAAAGCACCTTCACAGTCACTGGTAGAACATCTGGTCCATTTAGACATCACAAAAACTTGCAGTGCTTTTCTGATGAGCAGTATGTCTGTGCCACTGTGGGTGCTCAACGTCCTTCAGGTATTTAATTGCACATCTAATTTATTTGAACAATGTTTCTAAAATCTTAAAATTACCTTCCTCTGCATACCCATACTGAGCTGGTACCACAACAGGGGTAAGGACTCACTTGTTCAGGTACAGAAAAAAAAAGGTTTATCCTGGTCCTACTTTTCACAGAGATGGGGGACCAAGGGATGGCAGAAATGGTTAGGCAAGCACAAGGAAGCCATGGTACTGAGAAAGAACACCCTGGGTTGGCCAACCCTGTCCTGGGGAGCATCAGGCACAGCATGGCCAGCCAGACAAGGGAGAGGATTGCCCTGCACTGAGGTGGCATCACCTAGAAAGCCTGTGTGCTCTTTTGGGCACTGCAATATGAGAAAGATATTAAGCTCTTAAAGAGCATCCAAAGGAGGGTGAGGAAGATGAACCTTGAGGGGAAGCCAAATGAGGAGTGGCTGAGGTCAATTGCTCTGTTCAGCCTGAAGACTGAGGGGAGACCTCATTGTGGTCTACAGTTTCCTTATGAGGGGAAGAGGAAGGGCAGACACTGATCTCTTCTCTTTGGTGATCAGTTGCAGGACTTGAAAAATGGCCTGAAGTTGTGTTAGGGGAGGTTTAGGTTGGATGTTAGAAATAGGTTTTTCACCCAAAGGGTAGTTGGGCATTGGAACAGGCTCCCTAGGGAAGTGGTCACAGCACCAAGCCTGACAGAGTTCAAGATTCTGGACAGTGCCCTTGGGCACATGGTGTGATTCTTGGGGCTGTTCTGTGCAGGATCAAGAGTTGGACTCTGTGATCCTTGTGGGTCACTTCCAAATCAGCATATTTGATTCTGTGATTCTGCGAAGTTTGGAGAGGAAGAAAACAAAAATGGATGGGGCTATGACAGAAAGAGCAGAGCTTTCAAGAAGGCACTTTTAAAGTCAGACATCCCAGATCTTTTCCTGATCTAAAGATCTTTGTTTCTCACTGTGTGTCACTGGAACAAGCAATCTGGTGTTGCGGACACCACAGACTCAGATATTCTGAAACAGAGGGGACACTGACAATACCAAATAATAGAAGATTGCCCTATCGAGGAGGGGGCTGAGGCTGCACCAGGATGTATGCGAATACATTGCTCCAGTCCTGGCTCTGCTGTTTGAAGGGAAGAGTGATCCATAGAGGTCTGCTGCATGCTGATGGAGGTTCTGGCTCCCTCATCCTCTGCAAGGGCCTGATGAAATATCTGCAGGGCTTATGTCAGTGTCACACTTAACCTACTGAGCCAAAAGCACTCACTGCTATCTGTAGCCCTGAAAACCTGCATACATCCATTTAGAAAGACACTAGTTTGCAAACAGCAAATTAACTAACGTCCTCCATGTTCTTATTCAAGCTGCAGTACACAGTGCTTCAAACAATGCCATTTATAAAGTGATAATGAAAGGAACTAGTCTATAAACCTTTGCCTAGCAGCAGGAGGGCTTAGGCTGCCAGGTTCACAAGCCTCCAGTTTATTTGAAGCCCACAGACTTCAGCAAAGAGGAAACAATCAAGGTAAAGAGAAGACTAATCCTAAAAAACTTAACAAGGCGCAATCATGTATGTTTTTACCCTGCCTATATTGACTTTGAAAGACACAGAAATCAGCTTTCTACCTTTACTGCATTATTTCCCACTTGTTAAATGGCAATGCATAGCCCAAGTGTGTTTCATAAGACTAAAATAAGCATCCTTCTTTGTGAACTAGGGAAGTAAAGATCCAGTTGGCAGGCTTGCTCTCTCAGGCAAGACTCATTAATACAAAAGGGGGTTTATCTGAGAAAAGTCTAAATTACGAGTTCTAAATGGGTAATCTCAGCTGCAAACGAAAAAAAGGCCAGGGAGGTTTTTATGCCGTGACTGAGCTTAAGCTTCAAGCCTGCAGGCTAGCACTACTCAGAGTGTTTCTGATGGGATAATTTTCTATGCAAAAAGACTGATTCATTGAAGAATTACTCATGTCATGGCCAACGTGCCAATTTCAATGGCCGTTCATCTGACAGGCGCAACAACCCCTTCTGAAATGTTTTAAATGACCAGGTGCAATTTTCCTATTTTAAAATAACTTTTCATGGTTACTCTAGCCAGACAAATGCCCTGCAAAACCAGATGAGATGCTCCTACTGCTGAAGCCCAGGCAAGGTTCAGGAGGAGCACAGCTCCCTAAGGCACTGTCTAGCTTTGCTCTTTCCCTTTTCCTTGCTCATTTTGAGGAAACAGGAATTCAGTCCTAGTACTTGAAGGTAGAACTGAAATGTTATATCAATACACTGATCACTGGGTAAATTATGCACTTTAGGTCTATAATCAGGGAGCCTGATGATAAATGCTGGCACGCAGTGAGTGGAGGAGATAAGCACCTTAGAAGAACTGTCAAGCTGATCCAAAGCCTTATGTTAGGAACAGTGAGAGGTATTCAAAGTCAACAGGAGAGGAAACCCTAGGATTCATGAGGAAAGTAGATTGTCTCAACAGTGGCTGTTCTGATCAAGGTGCTTTGAGGTTCAAATCTTCATCAGAGGCCATCTTCATTAGAGCACACCAAGTTAGAAGCTGCCAAGCTTTCCCTTGATAATTTCTTTATATTCCTCTCTAGAACTGTATTATTTTGTTCCATAAATGTGGGGTTTTAGAAGTCCATTCTGGTTTTGACAAAACTAAGTTTCAAAACAATAAATCCATATAACCTGATGTATTTACATGTCGCCTGAATGGCATGATTATTCCTCTCTG
Organism: Regulus satrapa; assembly: GCA_013396955.1. NCBI lineage: Eukaryota > Metazoa > Chordata > Aves > Passeriformes > Regulidae > Regulus > Regulus satrapa. The sequence goes on along the minus strand of VWZN01019696.1, from coordinate 58,094 downwards.
GCCACCTGACCTGTCAGGTTTTCCATTAATATTAATACCACAAATGCAACTTCCATTTAACTGTTTAGGCTAATATCTTGCAAGATGAAAAGAACAGCTTTCAAAATACAGGAAAAATCCAGAGCACGCGACCACATTTCACAGGTCAGTGGCTGGGATAGCAGGAGCTGCTGAAGGAGAGCTGAAGGAACAAACTTGCTCAGGGGCATTTTAGCACTCTTGTGATACGATACCCGTTATTCATCAGCATGCAACAATCCCCTCTCCAGATGAAAAACACTACAGATCATGTTCCTAATAAAACAGTCAATTTGCCTCCTTCTCTTTTTTGTTTTTGGAAGGAATTCCTTACAACCTCACCTCCCTGGGGCATGTCTTCATCTACCCCTTTGTCGATCAGGAGAAAGCAAGGCTCTGTTCAACAACAAAGTCTCACTGGCAGCCTCAGAGATGCTCATACCAGGTTTCAGGCAGACTCAGGAAATTCCTGTTAGTTTAGATGACCTGATTATTGCTAAGAAAGGAAAAATGATGTAGATGGGAAGCAGGATGAGAGCACATTTCTGCCCCAACAAAAACATCAGGGTGGAAATCATGACCCACCCCCCTTCAGGGAACTTCATCCTATAAGCTTTGGACAGTGCATTCAGGCTTCAGCAGAGGAAGTCTAATCTATCCCCTATTTCTAAGCTTCCTAAGGATAGCTACTTCACAGCTGGGGTTTGTAGCCCACTGAGGCCACAGGTTTTAGCATATCTATGGCAGAAAGGACAGATATCCTCACAGAGTCCTGTAACCTACATTAATTCTGCCTGCACTTGGTTTTAGCTATGAAAGAGCTCACCTGTAGGCTCAGGCACAGCTTACTTTGCCTTATGAGCTCAGGTTAAGACAGAAAACAGAAGGGACCTATTTGGGTTGAGATCATGTGTGAATCTTCACAAAACTCACTGCATAGGCAAAACCTCAACCATCCCATGAAATCTCCAGGAACTGTTATACACAGCCAGACCAGGGCTTTCTACATGCCACCAGCCCCGTTCAGTGGGAAAAGAGAATTTACTCTGCCTTGTGAAAGCGTCTTCAGTAGTCTCTTCTGTCAATGTGTGGAATTTTACATTTAAGTATCATTAGTTCCCAGAATATTTAAAGGTCATTACTAGAAAGCAAGCTACTGAGGCTTTGTAACATTGTTTAAGTGTTCTCTAATGCATCTAAAGTAATTCAGTCTTTGTCAGCAGCCTCATGTGTGACAATTACCAAATGGTAGTAAATTAAATTTCCTTTAAAAGAAGAAATAAAGAGCCTGCTCTGCAAAACCATTCTTGCAATTACATACACAACTGACACATGAGCTTCATGCTTTTTCATATGCAAGCTCACAACCGCATTGAAATTTAGATTCTACCTTGGTTAAGAATTTCACTTACTCTTAGCCTGACTAAATCAATGGGCATCAGCAGTACCCAGAGGATGTCTGGTGCTAAGTTATAATAAGATAAATTACATCTTAAATAGAGAATTTAGTACTTAGAGAAGACTAAGATCTTTTAAAACCATNGAAAAAAAAAAAAAGGAAGTTGCTTTACACTGAGGAGAATAAATCAGAAATTTTCTAACAAATACTAGTTTTTAAACAGCTACACACACCTGTAATGGACAACAACACAATAACTTTTCCATAATGTGAGTTTTTTCTTAAGCCCCATATGTTAGCAATTACATTATGTCTTTAAATCATCTGGGTTGATATTTCATATAGCATTTTTACTCACTATTGTAACATTGAATGTTCTCATTATTCAGACATACGGCTAATTTTTTTCAGAATCCTGCTAAGTTACTGTTCTTGTGGTATTGTGCATGCCAAATGAGTTACCTGTATTAAATACTCCAACAAAACAAGTGAGTGCAGGGAGTAACCTTGCTTACAGTACTAATGTAACCTTGTTTACAGCACTACCCGACAACCATATGGGAGACCTATTGGCTAATTCTGTTTTGTGCGAGAAATGAAGAGTCAGCTGATTTTTGTTACAAAGAGTAGGAATCATCGCTGTTAAATAAGTGACTGTCCTGAGGGTTTTCAGAACTGCTCACATCATACTTCAACCTACCAAGGGGAGGAGGGAGTCATTGTATGAATTACTCCTGCAATATTTCATGAGCTAGTAAATTTTCTATGGAAATTATCCAGCTTGATGAAAATGTCTGTATTTCAAACCTCACAAGAGTCTGATTTAGAAGAAAAATAGTGCTCGTTTACTGCAGCTTCATTGAAGACAAAGATGGAGAGAACCTGAAGTGTTGAAATGTTAACGTTCCAAGAAAACTAATTATCATATTTTCACTTGCAAACTTCAAGCCTGATGCTAATTAATCTCAGTGGAAAGGCTGTGTATGAATCAAATTATAATGTAAGTCAGATTATACAGGATGAGATGTATAACATACCCTGCCACTGAGGAGAAACAAAATGGATTGCTTGCACAGAAATGACAAAAAACCCAAAGAGCTTGCTCTTCATTAGTGCACCGATCTGTACCAGCCGGCTGATGACAGATTCACCCCAACGGAGTGTTGCAAACCACCTTGGATTTTCAAAAGTTTGCCTGTGGTCACAAATTATCTAGATGCAAGGAGGAAAAACTATTTGACTGAGCAAACCTTGATGTGGCACTTGCAGAGTTCTGTTGTGAAAACATCTTGAGGGCAATCAAGTGCCATTAGCACATGTCAATGAGGCTTCCCATGAATTACCACAAAAATTACAGTTAAGTGTACTCCTCCTCCATCACTGTCCAACATCTCTGACAAAACAGTTTGGATGTGTGTTGAAATATTAGAGAAATTAACACCTTTCTGCCAGTGTATAATCAGAAGGATGTCAGCAGACTATTAGTTGGGTCCATCTTTGCTAATGCTTTCATATAATTAATTTATTGATTATAGGATCAAAATGTTTTGTTACAATTTACTCTGGAAACACTATATTGTGCATATAATGGGGATAGTAAAGGAGACTTTAAAAATCATTAAACTGAATAAATCAGTTCTCATTCAAAAGGGAAACAAGATATATATTGAAAGGGGAAATAAAATTCATGTTTTCTAAACAAAAGGCAATGTTTACTACCTCTCTAAGTAAATTCTATGCTGTCTGACTAAATAATTTTGTTTTCGATTTCTAGACTTACCATGAACATGCCAATCAAAAAGAAAAAAAAATGCTGTAAGTAGCTCATAGTACTTGCATCTGCATAGCTTGCACAGTTTGCTTTTTTAAAATCTGTATTTATTCTATTAACTTATCATCATGCAGCTTTCAGATTCAGAGAAGCTTGCACAGATGTGGAGGTTTTAAGCCCTGTTTTCTCCTTTTTTTTAGTTTTTTTTTTTTTTTTTTCTCTTTAAGATACAACATGGAATCAAGTAAGTCCTGTGCAGTGTTACTCTACCAGCTAAATTTCTAGTGCTGTTTCCATTTGTTTACTTGTTAGTTATGTCCGTTCTACCATTGTTATAATTTATTACACGGCTTCTTTTTGTGTGCACATCTGTTTAAGCAGTTCTACTCATTAGACCTATTCACACAGGCAAAATAAGGTTTTCCTTTACCTAGACCGCATTACCTTGTTTCCTACAGCTTGCACTTGCACACTTTCTGATGAATTACTAATCAACAGTTGTGAGGTTTAATGACATGCCTGGGTCTGGTCAGCATATTTGGCTGTTCCAGATGCGTCTGAAAATCCACATTTCCCCATTTTCTTCTTTTCACCTACCACTCCCTGTGGACTAAATACTCTAAAGGAATAGAAAGCAAAGTTCATTGGCTCATTCAGAACCATATGGCAAATTAAATCCTACACAGTTCAAGGCCTTGTCTTTTCATAAAGAAATAATTTTGGTTTAAATCTAAGAGGCAACAGAGTGCTACCCTCTTTTCTGACCTTACATTTTGCTCTGTTTTCTGTAACATCCTATTACTGGGCTGAGCCTTCCCTCTGCTCATCTCTGACTTTCAATCTCCATTTAATCTTTTTAAAAAAATGCAGTCTCTGCCTTCAATAATTCATCCCAGATGGGAATCTGACCTTATACACACAGATCACTAAGAAGTTCAGTGAGACATGGCCCTATTTCCTCCCCTCCCCTTTGCTTACATAGATAGATGGAAATTCTGGCCCTAATAAAGTCAGTGCAAGTTTTGCTGTTGACTGCAAGGGGTCGAGGTTCTCCTCCTACAATTTCTGTAGCAGATAGGTGATTACATGTCACCTTAACATGCTGAGCTAAAATTGTTCTGGATCAGCAGGGTAGTTTGCTTGGCTGAAAAAATTGTGCATTACTCTAGATCAACACAATGATTTATTCATACTGGCATGTAAGAAATTAAATTCTATATTACTGCTAATTTTTCTAGATAACCTCACAGCCAGCTTTGCTACTGCTTTCTATTCTCCTGTGCTACTCTTACAGCATAGAAATTTTGATTTTTCATACAATCTAAATTGCAGGAGATGATGTACTGAGATATGGGTTGCACTTGCAATATGGGTTAAGGGTAGGTAAAAGAAATCTAATTGTAAAGTTGCAACATGCTAGATTTCTAAAAGATCACTGAAACTAGCTTAGGGAAAGACACCACAGATCAAAATTATAAGACTTTATGAGCAGCAGCCTGAGAGAGGTCAGCCATTTGTTATTTCTTAAAGCTACAAGTGTAGGAGAGGTATTTAAATATATAAGGTATAACTCAAAGTCAGAAAAATTTTGCAAACAGAAGAGTGAATGAGAAAAAAATTTAACATTTTGTATACTTTTGCTTTCTCAACTGTGTGTCTTCCTGTCTGCATTTGTAGATCAATGGTAATTAAAACAGCAATTTGAGAAGAGTTCTATGGAACCATGATTATAGTTATCTTGCATAGCTGTTATTTCCAATCAACTTATCTTACCTTGAAATTATCACAGTTTTTTTCTATTTTCTTCAGCATGACTGCGTCTTTTGCACAAATTCCCGAACCACTTTTGGTTTTTTCACTTATTACTACCTTGTGCTTTCTGAATTTTCCTTCAGGTCCCCACAAAATGTACTATGATATTATCCCTTCCAGCTAATTTCTTCAATCTTTTAGGGTTTGTTTTTTGTTTGTTAGGGTTTTTTTTGGGGGGTTATTTTGTTTGGTTTGGTTTTTTGTTGTTTTGTTGTTTTTTTGGGTTTTTTTTTGGGGGGGGAAGGGGGAGGGGGGGGTTAATAGTCTAAATACCACTGGCACTTTTCAATTGCCTCTTGGAAATTGATTTTCCTGAAAGGAAATGGCAAAATTTCTGTTAGTGTTCATGGGAAAAATTCACTCTACAACTCTAAAAGATCAAATTTAAGATGATCAGATCTATTAGATTCATAGAGGCAGACTGGTGTTCTTGTTCAAAATTTGGCCTGGTCTCACCACTTTTCATCAACAAGAGGTAAGAAATCACACTCAGAGTGGTGTTAAACCTTCAAACAGAAAATATACCAGTTATGATGTCAATATATTTTTCAGCCTATTTTGAACTACACTATGGTCAACTTAAACAAGGGGATCTGGAGAGCATGAATCTGGTATTTTGAATTAGAGCATGGTTGGGGATTCTGCTTTTTCTCTTTCCAGTATCCAACAGCCAGAAAGCAATGTACCTATTTCCATTTTTCATTACACACCATGTGCCACTCTTTCCACTCTTTCCTCAGTCTAGAGCTGGCCTTCAGATGACTTCAGTTTTTGCCCTTCACTTCTCTTTATCCATCATCCTGCATGTGCAAGCAAACTCTAAACTCCAGTGTTGCAGCAAGACCAGGACTATAGGAAAAGACAAATTGCAGCAATCTCAATTGTGGTACTGCCTGCCTTCTACCTGTGGTCCAGCAGCTTTCCTGAAGCACAAAGTGGAGGCTCATGAAGCCTCCTCTAAGACAAAATCAAAACTTGACCCCCTTGTGCTAAATAAGTCAAAAGACTTGCTCTCCAGCAGCCTTTGCAATGCTGCCACATCCAACATCAGTTTCTTCTCCTGCCACTGCTGATTCCACTTGCAAGGGCAAGATTTTGCCCTCAACTATTCACGAGTAATTAATGCATTATTGAACAGGAATAAATAGATAGCAATTAAATAACAAGTATTAATGACTTATTTATTAACATATTAATAGTTGGCCTGAGAGTAATAAATGCAAATTAGTGTAAAGTGGTACCAAAAATTGTGTCGATAATAGGCCCTGAAGTAATCTTGTGTGTTCAAGATAATTACAAATATATTTTCCTTTCAAAAATCTACTGCCGGGTAATTTTTTATGGTTTGCTATAATATCATTTTAAAATTAGAAAATTAGCCCTAGTCTCATTAAAATAATTTTGCAGTGCATCAGGCTTTATTTCAAGTGTAAGTTTCACATTATCTTCTTGCCTACAGACCTTGCCTTTTTTTCTTTTTTTTTTTTTTTTTTTTTCCCAGAAAACCTCCTTATATGCCAATATTTTGGGCCTATGCTTGGTATAGAGTTTTGTTTCAGCATAGAACTTGCAAAAATTTTCTCACCTTTAGTATTACTACATAAAAACTGCCACTGCAAGCAGGAGTGCTACTTAGCAGGGCTAAGTCCAGTAAAAATCTCTAAGGGCCATATTTATTCCTTTTTATTCCTGCTAATAGCAACTGACCTGGTAAATAGTTCAGAGGCTTTAGACATGACCAGATTGATGCACACCTAATAACCAGTCCAGTCACAACAGATCCCACTTAAATGACCATCTCTGGTCAGCTGTTTTACTAGAAATACTTCATCCCCCCACTTTCTTTCTTTTAAATTTTTTTCCCCCTTTCTTATTTATTTATTTAATCTTTAGTCTTAGTTAGGTAGTCAGTTCTTATTCTTATTTATTAATTTATTTAATTCCTATTTTTATTTGCTTAGACAAAAGAAAACCCCACCTCATACCTTGTCTCTAAACTACTACCTAACATTGGAAAAGTGATTGCTCAGTGAAGACAGAAAGGCATTGTCACTTTTATCATTTCCAGAACAAAAAGGAAAAGTCTTGGCTGAAATCCAAGGTCCTGACCTCATCACTGATCTGCTAACAATAGCAGATTAAAATACTCAAGTCTGCCACCAGTCCTGATTTTACCAATTCTAGAACCTGACACACATTTAACACGTGAGTGTCTCTAATAAAAGACCAGCAAGTGTTCAGCTTTGTCTCCATTATTTGTAACAGGAATGGAGGAATGGGGGCCCTGGCTTCCTCCTAGCACTGGGGCACAAAACACCACTGCTCCTAGAAATGTTTCTGCCTGCCTCTGTAGGTGTCATTTTTACTTTTTTTGCAGCTCTCCTTGTTCAAGGCACTGTAAATGGCTTTTTCCAGAATAATCAAGGGCCTTTCTGTGAGGTACAGGGCTACAGCAGGCTCACCCCACACAGTGCCTTCCAAACCACTACGTAAATGTGATTGTGGCCGCGTAAATCTGTGTACCTGGAAATATAATTCGTTTTGTTGCTAATGAAGGTCCTACGGCACAAATTTATTAAAGGTATACTTTTCTGTGGGATAATAATTGGGTCGATAATATTAAACTCATAGGCTCATTATTTAATTGCAAGGGCAGATTATGAATACAGCTACTAAAATGTATTTTAATGAAAAACACTACATCCTGACCTAATCATATCAACCTTATGCTATCTAATTAAGGATGCAAAAAATCATTAGAGTTGCAAAATATTAGTTCCAGCTCCATCAGGCTGTTAGCTGCCCCTTCATGAATATATATATTTTTTTACTCTATGATAAATAGTTAATGAGGTAAAAATGACAAAATTTGCATGTAGGCAAATTAGTTTAATAGACTGATGTCTTCCTGGTCTACAGAAAGTGACCTTTTTCCTCTCAAAAGGAAGACTGAAAATACTTTGAAATGATGGCATGGATGTCATTCCACAAATGACAAATCACTCCTCTGAACAATATAAAAATTATAAAATGCAATAACCTTAAATTCTCATCATATTGTAAATGTGTCCTCTGCTGCTGCATTTATCAATTTAATAAAAGGAAATTAAGCATATTATAAAATACCCATTTATGGGGCAATTTTTAATTCAGTGAATAAAAATGAGAAGCACATGGTTAATAGCAAGAAAATATTGCAAAAATGTAGACTTATTTTTTCCAGAAGGTTTGACTGACTATTTACTTGAATGACCTCCATTTAAAATATATTTTTTATATGGAGTGATGTAAGATATGGCAGTCTCATGCTTCCCTTTATAAAAATTGTTCACAGTTAATTTCGTATTTTATTTAAAAATTAACACATTAATAATGCACGCAATAAGACCTAGTGATGTGTCTTCCATACTGATTACTTTGTACAATTAGACATACAAAAAGAAAGGGACAAGATAAATACCTTATGCAAATCTATGGCAGAGAAAAGGGTCTTTCAGTGTCTCCAATGCCTAGGAGCACAAAAAGACCTGCAAATACAGCTCCCAGTCTTCCAGTCTTGGAGGGAGATGCTCCATGTGGAGAACTTATTTCTAGAATGGAGCAAGTTTTTACTACAAACCTAGATTTTCGAAAGAGCTAACATTTCCTTTGACAGTTACTTTTTTCATGAAAATAGTATGAAAAAAAAAAAAAAAAAGGTTAAAAAAAATAAAAAGGAAGAGGTGGGGAAGATTTTGGTGGAGGCAGATCCCATGACCACTGAAGTAGATGGTAGGGATCATCTCTAGAGATGCCAGTCATGCAAATTCCCGTGCTCTTTCCACATTGTTTTTATCTTCTTGCATCATATAGTCTGCACCAGTATGTCCCCTAGAGAGCAGGAATGTTTAACACTGTCAGAGCCTGGCTTTTGGTTAGGGATGATGTAAAGGAAAAAGTATGAAATTCATGCAGATGCAGACAGAATAGGAACCAGAAACTTGGGGTTTAGTAAAGACAAAATTGTGAGTCGCTTTGCTTTGTTGAACGCTGCTCCTGTGTAGCATTGGGATTCTTACTTCTAATCCAACTGCATCCTCTGAGATGCTGGATCCAGCTGAGGCTGGGTCCATTTCAAAGGCCCTCAGATTAAGGTTTCACGTTTCAATGTGGCCTTTCACGCATGCTAGTCTGTATACTGGGAGCAAGACTAGGCACTTACATGTGTCCGTAGCTATGGGTCATGCATTTCAGTGTTCTGGCCCTTGAAGTATGTCTTACTGTGGGCAATCCAGTCAGGTTTCCTCCATTCAGATACACACTATTAGTATAGAGAGAAGGAATTTTTCTTTCCATTATTTTCCATTTGTCTTTAGTCCCTACATTCCCTCCTTTCCTCCCACCCTTCTTTTTTTGTTTTCCTTTTTTGTTTCACCTTATTCAGCCCTTTCTGTTTTGCTGCAAGAAATGATATGCCAGAAGTATAATTAGAAATTTATTCAGGACTTAAAAGACAAACATAATTGCTTGCCGTTTCCTCATTTGCCACCTTTTCCACCTACCATTGGTGATCCTGGCATGTGAAATTAGGTCCACTACATGTATTCTCTGTTTGACCCTACTTAACTTGTAACAAAGATAATAAAAACCAATTGTCAGTGGTTATACTTTGACTTACTGCAGAAAGTTTTGAAGTGAAAAAAAAAAAAAAATATTTTACTTACTGGGAATAACAAAAGTTCTATCTGTACAAAAAGCAGGAATGTGTGAGACAGGTGGTTGTGGAAATATGTTCACTCTTTCAAACCTTTTCCCTTCCCTCCACTGAAATGCCATGTGGTGCTCTACACTTTCCCACAAAAATTAAGCTTACTGAGTATCTGCTTTTTCATTCAGTTTTTTCTTTCAGTGTCCAAACTGTCATCACAAGGGAAAAAAAATAGTGAAAATAATTACAGCTGTGGCAGATGTTTATAACAGTGACAACTGAGGCTATATATTTATACAAACTGCTGATCTTTCAGAGGTAGTTATTTGAAAAAGCTGCAGACGCTAATCCTAAGTCCCTTGTTCCAGAGGGTTAGAAAATAAAAGCAAAAGAACTCATACATGCTTAAGAGGACTAATTTCCTTCCTATTTGGGGTCTGTTCTTTTTTACATTGAAGCAGGAGAGTTACCAAACTAGCCATAGTACACAGAGGTATTCACAGATGTGTAAATCAAAGTGATGAGCACTTTACCAGTTGTCCAAGAGCTGGTTTGTAAATTAGGTCTACAGAAGTTAATAACACAGATGCAAAGCTAGAAAGCAAGGAAGAATAAGTCCTTCACAGAAGGAAGACAATGTCCCTCAGAGACTACTGACCAGGTTACTTCTTCTGTTTTCAATTCTCTGAAAGCAATTATGACCAGACCTTATCTGTGGATGGCAACCCCACTACTGGACCATTTGCAAACACAGAATGTGTCTCCTGTACATCACAGCTTAAGGTCTTTATATGGGACTAGAAGCTAGGGGCTTAATGGAAAAGAAAGAGGAATTGTTTTGATAACAGAAGTAGAGTACCTTTCCCTGTAATAGATTTCCAATTTAGCCCACTCTTCTGGGCAATCTTGGAGGAAAAGAGTGAGGGAGAAGAGCATGGCTCCCATGTCTGACTGGCCAAAGTCACACTCCCTTCTCAGGACAGACTCACCTATGCCCTCTGAAGGAATGAATTCTACTTGTTCATGAAAATCCTCAGTTTGCTGAGATGGCTGAGAAATTATCTGGGATGATACTGACATTTAAACCAGTAGTAAGCCTCTAAGACCCAGTCAAGAACCAACAGACGGCACAGATAATTTTTGACATCAGTGATGCCTCTAAGCCTTTGGTTACTAAGCAGATTGTAACCCCTCAGGATGTTCAGGCAATACACATACAATGTCACAAAATTCTCCTGAACATGTTGCTTCTTAGCTTCTCCATTTAATGAAACACCCTAAGAATAATTTTATAATATCTAGATTATTTTAAATAACACTAAGAAATACAAAGCATTAATTTGGACCACAGCCTCTTTTTGGAGACTCTCCTCACCACTCACCATCCGTCTTTCACCATTGATTCCTCTCCACTGCTCAGCTCTCTTCATAATGTAGCTCAGCTCCTGACTGGAAATCTCCAAGTCCAGTGGAACAAAGAATGTGCCCTCCTCACCATGAATACGTCGATATACATCCAACAGCCATCCTTCACTATGTAGCCTAAAGATAGAAATTACATCTTTGGTT
>VWZN01019696.1:28826-40561 GCA_013396955.1 Regulus satrapa | reverse complement strand
AAAAAAAAGTAAAACAAATTGGCTGCTGCCACTGCTTTCTCACTGAAGCAACTGTCTACCAAGGAAAATTCTCTGCACAGCAGTCACGTCCTGACATCTCTCTAGAGAGGCAAAAGTCTGAATGGCAAATAAGAATAAATTTCTCTCTCATCCAAGCAATTCTCTCTGGCAAAGTAAAAGTGGTGTGGGAGAACTTTACTTTTCTATCATGTTTTTTTCTAACCAAAATACTCTGTCAATCTGTATACTTTTTGTGGTACTCAAAGACATCATCCAAGAAAGGTGTCTTCATTTTAAATAGCCTAAATAATATTTGTGAACATCTCTCTCAGGTATTTATCACACTACTACATGTGGTCGTCATGTGAGCCTTTTGCAGTGTCTTCTGTTTTTCCTAATGACATGCATCCACGTGGCCAAAGAGGTGTTATTGTTTTCTGCATTTTGGAAGCCACAGACAGGCAAAGTGAGTGATGTCCCAGGAAAGCTCTGACAGAACTGGNAATATCCAAATATGCAACTGTTCTCTAGCCATTCCTTAACAATAAAAAACATTAGTTAGTAAACACAGAAACCTTTGTCTCCAGGGCTATCTGTCATCTTTCATAAGTATTAAGGCCATTTTGAATACTAAAATACATTCTAGCACTAAAATAACTCATATTACCACAACACAATATTTTTAAAAGGCTTGATCTAAAATAGATTGGCAAGCAAATCTGAAATAGCTGCTGAAAAAATGCCAAGAGAAAAAAAATTACAAATGCAATAATGAAAACACATGTAAGAGATATGGTTTCATTCTGGAAAGGATACATGCAGTATATTGTGTAATACTCGAACAAATGAGTTTCTACCAAAGATAATCTTGGTGGGTAAGACTGCCAAATTTTCAATACGAAATACAGAGAAGTGTGTACATTTTTAACACTTTAATGAAAACTAAGTTATTTTACTTGTATCTCACGTTTTCCCCTGACCAAGTGCTATTTGAAATTGATAAGTAATCCAGTCTGTGTAGAACTGAGCACAATTCCACTGAAGTCAATGGCAACGATTTTCTCAATGCAAGTGTGGGAAAGATAAGGCAGACCTCATCCTCTCTTCCAGTTTTTATGAATACACCAGTATTAGCAGGGAGAAAAAAATCCATTTAAACATTTCAGTATCCCTACCCTGGTTATTGAGGAAATACACCTTTTTGTTTCAGGAAAAAAATCTTCATTCAAATAGCTACAATTAAAATTCAATTCTGTGCATATTTTGCATTATGGAATTTAAAAATAAATAAACAAATGCAGGCTTCCCAAGTGAAAACTAGAGAGCATTGCCACATGCTTAAAGTATTGCAGTTACCTCTCAAGCAAGTTGCAACTAAATTTCTTGAAGAGCTGAATTTTAGTTTTCAACACTACTGCAATGGAAAACAATGTACAAAGAGTGAAATATCACTCGCAGAGCACAGATTAGATGACAAAGAACCAAGAGAGCTGAGGCAACCTGATCCACAACAAGACCTGTGGATTAGTGCTTGATCTGGACTGAGCAACAGAAACACAGATGACTTTGACAGACCAGCAAGGACAGAAGAGGAGCAATACCACTATCCCAGAAAAGCTGTCAGTATCTTGCAACCATTGAAAGGAGCCTATTTCACATACACAGTGAGACCCAAATTTGAAATGTGTGCTCCGGAATTCTGGACATTATCTCAGATGTGATAAAAGTCAGCAGCCACCCAAGTACAGTTGGGTTACACAGCCCATACAAAGGCACAGATAAAGCTGGGAACTTTGCTCTCTGTTTTTATATATGATGAAACTCTCTCCTGTAAGATGTCTGTCTTTCGATCTCACAAGTCTTTTTAGGTGTGCCAGTAAATTATAGTAACTACCTTGCACGTCAGAGAAGTGCATGATAACCTGTTTTTTCATTTTGTCTCTTTCGATGCTTAGAAAAATCTGAAATGTTAATAATCAGGATTGCTCATTAAACTATCCCATTAACATCCAAAATTGCAGTAATTCTTTTCAAAGTAGATGCAATCACTCCAACAGTGGATTTACTTTCTTATCTCCAAATATGGCTTGTAGAGTGCTCTTAATTTTATGCAGAAACACAGTGACTCCATTAGATGGGAATTTTGTTAATAAAAAGGTAATGTATAACATTATTATTTAATTTTTTTTTAACTTTCATGTTCTATTGCCAGGGGTGGAATTTCATATCTTTCAGTGATTCACTGAATAAAACAAACTTCTACGTCAACTTCTCATGTCCAAGTTATTTTAAGTGACTCACCCCCAGGAATGAATCCACTACAAACACTGCCAAGGGGTCTAGCACTGTCCATAGTCCCATAGCTATGATAAACTTTGACAAGAAGGAAGGGAATGAGTCAAACAGCTGCTGACAGCCCCATCTTATCAGAACCATGAGAAGCATCCCTGCATTCAAGGTTAGGGGTCCCACCACAACCATGGCCAACTCTTCACTGGTGTGCAGCAAGGAGTTCTGGTAGCACAGTTCCACAGTGTGAGGGAAGAGCTGGAATCTGTAAACAAGCAAAAAGGAGAGAGTTTGTCTGTGCTGAGCAAGCCATGGAAAGAAGGTAGAATCTCATGCTGCATTGTAAAGTTGTATCCCTATCTGGTTCACAACCCTCTGACCAAAAACTGCATGAAGCTATTCAGAAAAAAAAAAAAAAAAAAAAAAAAAAAAAAAAAAAAAACCTTTCTCCTCCTGCCTCTTCTGTCTGTGCATCCTTCGATGCCCTCTGACTCTCAGTTCACTGGGTACACATCCAGGCTCTAGGGATGGTTCAGGAAAGGCTATCAGAAGGCATTACCTCCCAGATGCACCAACATGAGCAGAGGCCCCAGGAGCTCACCCATCTCTGCACAGCAGCACCTTTGGGCAAGCACAGAGCAGAAAATGTGCTATGAACTACATAGCTGTTAGCATGCCTAAAGTAATTGGCAATGTCCCTCTCACCATCATGAGATGGTGGGACTTGCAAAGTTCATACTTTGAACTCATACATATGAGTTTTTACCTCATACCATAGAGTTTGCTGGCACTGTAAGAGGCAAGGACAGCACAGCACTGTGAGCTACACGCAGATGACTAAATTTGAGGAAAAATTTTCAAACCAATTGAAATGGCTTAAATTTTGCTTCTAACTAAAGCTGGAGTGGTTTGATTCTCACTGTTCCCTACTTGTGAGTACTACTACTATGTTTGGTAGGACTAGAGAGTGCTCAGCTCAGTCTCATTTTTCAGGCACACAGTTACAGATTGGGATGCTGATCCAGGGTATTTTGGCTAGAGACCATTATCCTTTATCTAGCTGACTGCCTGGGACAGCTGTGACTAGTGGCTTTGAACATGACCACCACTCTCTCATGCATTGCTTCCTTCTGCTGTTTCCTTTGTTTTCAGAGACTCTGGATGCTTGGCCTCCCAGAAGTTTTAGTGCCAGCTGGCTAGCTTGACAGGGGCTGTGCAAGGCCAAAAGTGAAAGATGGCTGGCTTTGCATTAAGATCTAGAAGACCACCTTAATAATACCCAGCACTGTTCAGAGTCTGCTCAGACACCTTGTTCAAATTTCAGCCAATAATCAATACCACTAACACACCATACATAGGTCAGAGAGTTACATATTTCTGGCTCATACTGACTTATTCAGGTTTGTGGAATGCTTTAAGGGGNAAAAAAAAAAAAAAGGTTTCTATCAGAGAAGTATCTCCTTTTCTAAGCATGATAGAACGTTTTTGCTCTGTAAAACCCTTCTCTACCTCACAGAAACATGAATAAAGTCAGGTATGTATCACTTAGTGGACTTGTACTCCATCTTTGGGTTTGTTCATGCCATCTAATGACATGCAATGATCTTTATGCAATGCTCCAGAGAGGTCTAATTCCTGAGCTAAGGTCAGTGTATTATACAGTTAAAATATGCCAAGTCATTGTAGCACTCACAGTAAAACTGATATATCAAAGTTAAATTCTTACAAGTATTTTACTCATAGATCACTTTGGTAGCATGAAATATGATTTAAATGCTTCTTCGGTTTTGTGCACTCCTTAGGCATTTTGAAACACTTTATCCAAAATGCTAAATTATTCTTCTGGAAGATACATAACCTGCTGACTGTCTCAGATGGGAGAGAGGTAGGCATGACATAAGACACACAAATGGAAAAGTCATGTTCTGAGTTTAAAGTTTACATTACTAACACCTTAATCAGATATGCACATTTGCATATTAGATCACTAGACTCTGGACGCTGCCATTGTTCTCTTAGTTTCTGCAGGGGCTCCTATCGTAGCTTTTACCTTGAACTCTCAACATGAGTCTTAGCCATTCTAGGACCTGCTTTGAAACAAGCTATTTGGAGAAATCTCCCTATGAAGAAAAGAGGTTAGCAGGACTTACTTTGCAACAGGAACTGAGATGGCCCTAAGGAAGAGCCACTGGCTCAAATAGTGCAGGTAAAGTCTCAGGAACCAAAGCAAAACTACCAGCAACGCGAGCAGCCAGAAGTCCCTGGAGCGCCAGCGTGTGGCTCCCAGCTCCAAAAAGGCCGTGTACACCATGAAATAGAAACGCTCCACAACCTGCCTGGACAGCTTCACGCCAGCAGCAGAACGGCAGCTAGAATACATGGAAACAAAACAGAGTAATTAGTAAAAACATATAAGGAGCAGCAGCTGCTAAAAGGCTGTGAAGTCCTGCTGTACAGATAATGTAGAACAGGTTCTGATCAGAACTTTTGATGAAACAATGCATCTGACATTAAAAAAACTTTTATCCATGGTAGTCTAGGTGAGATGTGGCTTCCTCACAGAAACCGTGCCACCACTTTTATAAAGACAGCAAATCACATTTAAAACTAAGTTTTTAAAAGCCTTTTGCTTTCATTTTTATTTTAATTTTTCTCACAAATTGTTCTCAGAGGAACACTTTATCACTTATTTTCCTTCTGAGAAAATGGCAAAAGAACTTGTCATATTTGTACTGAAAAGTATTAACTTTTCAGAAAACCTGTGAACAGCTTTTTGGCATTTGGTAAGGGCACTTCAGTCAAATATTTCAGGACACAATGTGGGCTAAAGTTCCTCTTTAGTTTCAAGTAAAAGAGAAAATAGAAAGGAACTTGCATCATAAAGGATTCTGCTACTGAATGTGGTGTGATTTTCCCTTTAAGCTAATTATTGTAGTAATTCAGAGGAGGTGGAGGGAGGAAATGAGATGCTGAGATGCAGCCTTGGCATTATGTTTCTCAGAAACTGGAGTCTCTCAGCTGATTCGAAGTTGAAAAGACAGTAGTTTCTTTGACCTTTTGAAAATTTTCCAACTGCTATGCTTATTCCCCCTCATTTAAATGATTAAGCAGCTGAGATGCACAACTCTAGGACTGAATATGATGTCATCATGCTCAAACTGTTGTTTATATTGAATAAGGCTTCTGAAAGCTCAGAAATATAAAGATCTTTTTTGTGGAAGAAAACATGCTGGCTTTTTTAAGTGTAGCATATGACTGTAAAAGATGCAACAGACATACTTGCACTGTATTTTGTGGTCTTTTAAAGAATTTTCCTGTCCACACATATTTCTTAAGTAGCTGTGTACATTTCTTTATCCAGCAATCACAAAGAGAACTGTGAATAGCAACAAAGAAGAAACTTAAAAGGTTTCTGCATTTAGTCCAGGTTTGAATGAGAATGGAAAACAAAGCCCCCAAACTTGCCAGCCATAAGGCTGGATTTTGAGACCAGCCTTGGCATCATGTTACTCCTGGTCCTCAGTGTTGAGCAGGATGCATGTGGAGGAGATGGCACACTGTCAGCCAGCCCCTCTGCTCATGAGAAGACTCAGGCTTTAATTACATGGTTGGAGAAGGAGAGGACAAGAAATTGTCAGTGGCACAACAATCAAAAAAAGAAGTTTTGGGTCACTAAAGACCTCAAGTACTACAACTAAAACTTCTCACAGAAAGATCTATTGGGCTAAGGAAGCTGATTCTTGCAGTGAGTGTGGGTTGATTCGCCAGGGGTTTTGAAGGTTTTGCAAGTTATTGTAGTCCATTTTGCTTATGTCCTAATCAGTCACAAAGTCCTACTTCAGAGACAGGGCCACATAATGAATGACCTTCCTCATGCTGTAATTTTTTTCCCACAGCAACCTACAGAAACATCACAACACATTTCATTAACATTATGAATTCATAGTCTAGGCTTGTGTGAGAAAGAGACAAAGGAAAATACAAAATAAGAAATATAATTGACTGTGGTATTATACTACAATAATCATGGAATTCTAAATGTTCTGAACTCTGAAGCTAGATTACACTACACTTCCTTTCATATAAAGAAATTTTTGTCATCCTTAATAGCTTCCATCAAAATTTACTCTTAAAGTATTCAGTCTTTGAGAAAGTTAATAGGGCAGGATTAACCACATGTATTTAACCACAGGATTAACCATGTATTTTAGTTAGACCAAATAGTTTATTTGTGGAAAAAAAACGCAAAAAACTATCTTAGCTCATAATACTCATCTCGTCCTTCATCAAATGAGCAGAATTACATAGATGTTCCACCCAGCCTCACCCATGTCAGAAATCCACATCCTACAGGGATCATTGCCAATCTTTACCTCTGCGCCTAGAGCACAAGTAACCATGTTCCAAAAAAATCTGGATTTAGCTCAACACTTTGTTTTATGCAAGAATCATCTACTACCAGGTCATTTAGTCTCAATTTACTAATTGAAACTACCTCAAAATAAGCAACACCAGAGTGAAATATTCAACAGACCACCTGTAAAATGTTTCAAGAACATAAAGTCTTCCTCCAGCCCAACATGCAAACAGGCAAGGAAAGCTCACAGCTCAGAGCATTAAAAATACCCATTTCTTTTTCCTGGAGCTTCAGCAGTAATGAAAAACCTTGGTGACCGAAACATTGGGATGGGAAGTTGAGTAAACCCTCTGCTCACTGCAGCAGGACTTCACAGTGCAATCATTACTTTCACGTTTGGAGCTCCATGAACACACTTGCTCCAGCTCACTATAGTCACTCACTATATGGAAGCAGTTTGGTACACGGTGTGAGCACACCGTACAAAGTGTGGCTGTGGAACTTCCCTAAGGTTTAGGCAGCTATGAAAATATTCAATATGTTCTTCCATCACGCCATTGCTCCATGGACTACTCCCACTTTCAAGGGGTCAAAAGAGAGCTGATGTCTTTCCTTGTGAGCTGGGTCAACCCTGATGAGATGCTGGTCCTCTCAGCCATGGGAATCCATCTGCTCGACAAGCTTAAAAATGAAAGTAGAGAAATTCAGCATCTGCTCACTTATCAAACCCAAAAGTCTTCCACGGAATGACCCTGCATGAACCAGAGGAGCAGTATCTATGATGTCTTTCTTTAGCTGCACCTTTCTTCTGAAAAAAGCAATAACAGCCCAGAAACTCCACAAACCCGAATATGTTGGAAGTTGAAGAAATCAAGAAAAATATGTCAATTGGGTAGCATCAAACAACATTTGTTTTTATTTTTGTAACAGCAATTATCCTTTTCAAGACTTCATGACTTTCATCAAATTCCTTAGTCACAATTTCCCGCTCTTAAATGTAAATTTATTGTTTAAATTGTTGAAGTCCAGATTCTGAATGTCACTACTGTACTAGGTTATACTTCCCTGTGACAGAGTAACACCTTAACTCCATCAACCAGTGGTGGAAACTGGTGGAAACTGGTGGAAAACGTAGCCAACACAGTGACTCAGCAAAAGTCCCAGCCCCTAACTGGAATATCTTCAGTTAGAAGATATTTAGAACAACTTCATTTGACCCCAACTTACTTGTGAGTTTCAGGAAACTGTTCCTGAGTACTCATTAATCATGCTGCAAGGCTGTTTACTGGTTGCCACTTCAAAATGCTAGGCTTAAATGACCTCTCTTATTGACTTTTTTGAAAAATGAAGAAAGGAAGAGGCAGAAACATGAAATGAAATGCAGCAAACAAGTGAAAACAGTCCCTTTAAATACTTTTAGCTGGTGTTAGTAGTAAAAGCTTGGGGGTAGAGACTGCTGGCAGACATAGTTTTCAGAAGATATTTATGTAAAGTTGCTGTAGGGCAGAGAGCATGAGTATTACCTTTCAAAAACAAAATAACCCCTCCACCCACAAAAAAACCCCAACCTTAACCCTGAAAACTGTATAAAGTTTCAAATGAGAAGCCACTTGAGCAATGGATTTATCCATGAATCCTTGGATTACTGGTAAGTAATTTGGCAGAATGTTTTTGTTCTAGGGCATTAGTTTTGCATTTTTCCTTGGGAAATGCTGCAGTTACAAACAGCAGAGACCGAATTACCATAAAAGCAGGTCAATTATTTCTATGGAAATTGTTCAGAAGGAAAGAAACGATGCACAGATTCTCTTAAGCTGCACTTGATGATGATGACAGAAAAGTAATGGCTGATAGAAGGCAGTGTGTAGTGTTGGGTGACAGCTTTGATGCTGACAAACTACGGTGAACATTTGTATAATGCACTGCAAGGCTGGCACTTAGCACTGATGGCGGGGTAGATCCTCAGCTGATGCAACCCTGCTTACTCCAGAGCTACACCAGCTGAGGTATTCAGGATCTATTCTAAATGTATCTATTATTTACATTGCGTAAAATAAGGCAAAATAAATGTTTCTGTGTCACCCATACAGA
The DNA here is from genome assembly GCA_013396955.1 of Regulus satrapa. Lineage (NCBI taxonomy): Eukaryota > Metazoa > Chordata > Aves > Passeriformes > Regulidae > Regulus > Regulus satrapa. The sequence goes on along the minus strand of VWZN01019696.1, from coordinate 31,824 downwards.
CAGAGAAGATTTAAAGAGCAAATGCAGACATGAACTACTTTACGCAAACTACCTTCAGGGAATTATACATAGTCCTTACATCCCAAAAGTCAGTGCAACACATTTACCCAGTTCACAAAGGAAAAAGACCACTCCCCACCACCACCCTAAATGGTAGGTATTTAAACTTAGTGCTAACTCCTTTAGGGCTCATTACCAGAAATGAAGATGCAGGAAATGTTGCCCAGTATTACTACAATGAAATGTTATCACTTCCAGGATAAAAATCACACCTGTATCTGAAGGCATATCAAATTAGTACACTAATACGTGTAACCCTTCAAATGGAAAGCAGTTCAAAGCACCACTGAGGAAGCATGAGGCAGAAGAGAATATGGTTCATTCTACTGTGCACAATATAAACATATATATAAAATACATAATTTTATTACTGTTAGAAGGATTTTTTAATTATTTTATCTGCATAATATTTTTTTTCCTTTTCAAGACTTGCAATACATTACAAAGAAACTGTCTTTATCCCAGGCTGTATGGTGATGACACAAATTACTTTCCCCAATAAGCCAATGGCAGAGCTGCAAACCGAGCTCTGCTGAGTTACAGTCCATTATTCTATCCACTGGATTCCTAATAAAATATTACTCTTTTCTTTATTTGTATGCAATGTGAATATAACCAGGGAGAGCATTTGCCAAGGATGGAGGCACTGTTTTTTCTCCTTGCTCTTTCCAGGACACACCTGTGCTTCATATTCCTCAGTTTGCAAGCAACCAAGAAAGCAGGAATCACAAACAGTTACAAGGGTTACCTAGGGGCTATCTGCTATGAGAGAGATGGAAAATTACCTGAGGGGACATTAGGTAGCTCCTCATACATATGCTCATAGGAGATTTTGACTTACTGCTTACTGAAAAACCCAAAGTCATGATACAGAAGAAATGCTGGAAATCATGGCACGTTTATTTTTCAGACACAGCTGTGGTTGGAAAAAGAAACTGCCAGAAGCAAAATCCAAATCCAAAGGCAGGGCTTTTAGGAATTAAACATTCGTGCGAAACAGGAAAAAAGCATAATCCAATAACTGCAATAACTGTCTTCATTTATTGAAAAAAATATGACACGGGTACGTGACTGCACCTGTAAACACCCATGCTGCCCCACCAAGCTGGGGAGGAGGAGGCTGATGGTGGCTGCTCTCCTTCCAAGGTCCAGGCTGTGCCAGCTCATGGGAGATGGCCAGCAAACAGTAAACTCTGGATCAGCTACAGCTTAGGTGTGTTTGCATTACATGTACAGCCAAGAGCCAGAACAAACACAGCAGCTGAGCTTTTCCCACAACACACTCATGGGGTTATGTGCTGGCACAGCTGTAGCCTTGGAGGAACCACTATGCTCTTCTATACTGGGCGGGGGGACACTCTGGGTCAGTGGGCCAAGAAATATTCATTAAAGAGGATGGGAAGAAAGTGCTGACAGCTTCATATTCCTCTGAATACAACTGTGCTAGCCTGAAGATGGTGGACAGTCAGCTTTCACTATAAAAGAGTCTATGACAACAGAAAATTGGCAAAGAGCAGCAGATTCATGTCCTCAGCAGTCCCTTTACCCAACAGTGTTAGGCTGGCAGATGAGCCCATCTCCTGACTTAGCTAAGAATTTCCTAAGGGAATTAACTGAGACATTCACAAGAAGAGATTTCTTACTCAGCTGGAGAAGAAAGCATTGGAGGAAGAAAGAATCACAAAATTTAAGCAGTGGCAATAGTGCTGGAGGACAGTGTGGCTCCTTGTAGAGAGCTGGAAAAGTTTTGCACATTTCAGCTTTGAGCAGCATCTGACAATGACAAAGCAAAAATGACAAAAACCCAAATTATTATCATCATGGCTGCAGTTTAGGTAAGCAACTAAAACTTTGCCTATTTCATGCTTAACTGCATTTTCAAGAGCTTAGTGGCTTGGCAAAACAGTCTGGAAATCTTACAAGAACAGACTTTGTTAAAATATTCCAGTCTGGCTGCTTCCAGCTCTGGATGGGTACAAACATGAAGTGAGGAAACTCGAGTGCAGCTTTCAGAACTTTTAAGCAGCTCTGGTTTTTATTTCATTCTAGAAAGGAACAAAAGGCAGTAGACAGCCTCTGTTATTCATCTGCATGACATGACTAGGCCAGTCAAGAAGCAAAAGAAAACATGTAACTCCTCCCCTACTTATTGGCCTCTGACTGTTTTAAGTAAATAAGACTACAATGAATGAATGAGAAAAAGGCACAAACCACACAGGGGAGGATGCAAGATGTCAGAGGAGGTACAGATCTCAGAAAAAACCCAGCACTATCTGTAAAACTGTTCACTCAGTAAGCAATGCTGTATGCTCAATCTTGTGCATGGGCAACAAAATAGTGTTTAGGACCTGGAGAAGAAGTTTACAGGGTCAAGTTTATTCAAACCTAATCTCAGTTTAAAAAGAACAGGGAAACTACAGGAGGTGAAATGATAGACTTAAAATGTCTATAGACATTCAGGAGAATCAAGATTTAAAACTTCTTTTTTATGTTAATATGAGCATTGTACCCTACCCAGAAGAAAATAAATACTTATATATATATATATAGAAAGTACTTCTGCCTAAGGTAGGAGAGTCCCCTGTACCTGATGTGTGGAACTGTTTTCTACCTTGACACAGAAAACCTCCCCAAGGACATTTGCTCTGTCTGGAGGAAAAATGCAATCTTCCTCCTGACCAAATATATATCTACTTCTGAGAGCCACTAAACACTCAAACACCATCTGTGAGCTGTGCATTCATCTGTAACACACCAATTTAGCTGGCAGACCATTGGGAAACAAGACTCTGAAGTTGCCAAGTTAAAATGGCAATCCAGCACCAGTTGAAACTCCACCAAGCAAACAGGTGAGATTACCAAAAAAACATTTTCACAGAGAGAGATGAAATGTCAAAATAAGAAACAGCCTTATGGAGCGAATTTAAAAAATAAAATT
>VWZN01019696.1:0-28801 GCA_013396955.1 Regulus satrapa | reverse complement strand
AAAAAAAAAAAAAAAAAAGGCTGGGGCAGGAGGGAAAGGCACAGCTTTGATCTTTTTCATCCTGTACTTAATTAGCTGCAACATCACGCTAGGAGCACGGGTCTGTACAGCTGGAGACAAGCAGCCACCTTCCTTCAGTGAGAATCAGCAGACTCGTGGCTGCTGTAGGCAGAGCAGGGAGAAGACACAGAGCACACCATGATGCTCCATTTCAGAAAGAGTTTCTTTCTGAAGGTCTGGCCATACAGACATGAAACTTCATCTTACACAAACACAGACAAGCCACGAGTCAAAGCTCCTTTGACTTCTGTCTGGTGTTCACAGCAACAGAATGAAACAAAAACTGAATTCCTGCATGCATTGCTTCCCTTGCCACAGTTAAACTGTATGTGTGTCTCTCATACTCATCCTGGATTTAGGATGTCAGCTGTTAAACCAAATTCACCATTCAGTTCTAGTGCAGATTTTTAATACTTGTGCACCTTAGGAATAGGTGGGTGTAAAGCTAAAAAGAAAAAGAAGGTAATTTATAGGTGTAAGCTTGTGCATTAAAATGCTTCTAAAACACCATTAGTGTTACTCCAGTCAGATTTCCAGAAGCTTTGTACTGACCTGACAAAAATGACCTTTTCTTTTTCATAGCAAATTTACAAGGAAGGACTAGGCAGAGAAAAAAAAAAAAAAAAGGCTGGAGTCTGTGGAAACAATGGACCATGTATTTAGAGAAATCTTGACATTGGAAATTAGATTTTTACTCTATATTAATTAGAGCTTTTTGATTTTTATTATTTTGTGCAGCAACATGTCCATGAACAGAAGTGTTTGACTCAGGAATAGTGTCTATGAAGAGAATGAAATATGACGTGACCCAGGTAACACCAATTAGAATACAGTTTAAAAATAAATCCCTTTAGATTTAAACATGGCCATGACAAGACAATTCATGAAACTCTAACAAAATGTAATATATTAAAAAAAATAAATCTCACAAACAGAAAAATTCTTACAATGTTTAGAGTATTTACAAGGCATACATTTTCCTAATATAGTTGTAACAATTTTGGAAGAACTCTTCTTCACAGTTTGATGAAAGAGAACAATCTCAGGTTTCAGCAGATGACTGATGCTATTACAATGTATATTAAAAAAAATGGTTTTTCTTTAATACAACGTTTTCTTAAAGAAGCAAACCCATGTTAGGCCACCTTAATTAAATATTTAAGAACCTTAAAAAAGAAAGGACTTATGTGTATGTTCAGGATACTCTAGGACACTATTACATTTAAAACACCATTTACCAGTTATCTCAGAAAAAACACCATTAAGCAGTTATCTCAGAAAACTGAGATACTGTACAGATATCTTAAATTCAATTACATTATGAAAAACACAGTTATAGGAAATGTTAAACTGACATATTTTTAAAAGATCTTTGTAAACACCACTGAAATTATGGTGGAAATTATCCATACAATTTAGTGAAACAAAATGCATCACGTAATAATGGTATTAACTTTTTCTTTTCAGTTTAATGCTGTGTTATTATATTTGCTGCCTATTTTAGAAAGTAATTTGTGTTGATGGCTCTGGAGAAAAACCAAGCATTAAAGAACTAATTTAATTCCTTCTGAGCTATGTTCGATTCAAAAATACTTCTTTCAGAATGTCCCAGTACTGCAGAATCTGACTAGAAATCCACCTTGAACTATGTGCACTTTGACTAACTCTCTGCCCAAGGCAAAATGATCCTGCATTCAGCAGGGTTTTATCCTGGTCTTCTAAAGGACTTACACAGAATGTACCTGATATAACTGGACCAGAATGTCAACCATGATAAGAAATTATGATCAAGACATGGAGGATACATAATGAGAACCTTATCCATTTTACAGTGTGCTGCTATTGGTGGGGGAGTACCTTTAGGGGGTTGTTTACAGAAATCTGGTCTTCCGCCTTTAAGAAAAAATAAAGAAAGAAAAAGAAAGAAAGGAAAAGGAAGAAAGAAGGAAAACTGTGTAATTCCTTGTGCTCTCCTTCCCACTTGTTATACTGTATGACACAATGGATACTAGCTGTGTTTAAGATGTTCAGGTAGTGTTATAATAGCTGTCTGGCTGCCTTTGGAAAGAAATTTCATTAATTTTCCTTCAGTGTGAAGACATAGCTTTATTCCTCTGGTTCCACAGCATAAACCAGAAATTTAAAAATTGCTACAGTTTGTTTCTCAAAAATCAATGCATGATTGCTAGCTGCACTGGGAGTCTGAGGGATATCCCCTTATCAGAGGCAATCTCTAGATAACATTCTTTCCTCTATAGCCCATAGCTGCATGTAAGACATGGCAAGACAAACGCCAGCTTCCTTTTCTGCTGGTGTCATCTATTGATCTGTTGAAATGCTCTTCATCTGAAACTTCCTTCCCAAAGGGGACATTTGCTATAAGAAGTAAAGCTTTCTGCCTGATGCTAAGAAATCCTAAAACTTTCTGCTAATTACTGCACAGCACCATGGTAATACACATCTCTAAAAGCATAACTCCCTACCCCCAACCAACAAATCAAACTCAAATGAGGCAGATGTCATCCTTTTACAGTTAGAAATGTTGTTTTTCAATAATGAAAAGGCAATATAATAGGCTCATTATGATTTTTCTGTGTGCTTTAGATAAAAATGTGTGCAGGGTCTATGTTTTCCTTTGGGTGCATTTCCTCTCAGACACATTCAGAACTCCTATCCCAGATGTGACTAAGTGACTCCAGCTTGTGCCAGAACACAAAACAGTGTCACCATGAGAAACAACAGTATCAGAGAATAACAAGAAGCAGAGAGATGTAGTAAGCAAAGGATACTGGGGTAATGAAAGGACACTAGGCCTACAAAAAGATACATTTATGCATCTACAGAGAAAGAAGACAGAGATAGCATAGTGTGCTGACCTAACACATCAGCACCACCAGAAAAAGCTTTATCAAACTAGAGAGCAGAAAATTAAGATGTAGAAAAGACACATTCCTTTAAAACAATGACATCTGACTTGTAAAAATGGATACCTAATCAACATCCATGTGGATCTTTACAGTTTCAAAGCAGTTTTCATATGGCTCCTAGGTAACTGTGATTTCATCAAACTGAAAAAGAACGACCAAGAGAAGCATTTATAAAGACGATAATCAAATATTTCATAGGCAGTAGAATATTTTGGACTTGACACCCCCATCCAGAAGAATTGCTGAAGTGTAAAGAAGGGGCACACAGTTTAGAAATGGCAATAAGCTTGTTCCTTAAGTTCAAATATAAAGAAGTATCGCACCATTTAATGTCCCCACCTCCCGCACAATTTCTAAAGAGAAAACATCTAAAAGGCACTCACTTCTGAGACTTCACTCATAGAATAAGCATTTTTAGGAACAAGGGAGCCATTTTTTAATAGGTTGGGACAGAGTGTTTCTATGTGTTGAGGCAGCAACTGAGGTATATCCCTTTTACCCCTCTTGGCCAACAGGTTCAGAAGTTACTAGGGAAGACTGACAGACAGCTTTACTGAATATACATTGCCTTCCTAAGATACCTGGCTGAGAAATAAACTCCAGTGCTCAGGAGACATTAGACCAAAGCTTCCAAAGCAGAAGAATAATGCATTTGGGCAGAACAAAAGACTTGTTATTTTGCTGTCTCTGATAAACAGCAGTTGGCAGGTATTGAACTTACCATGCAAATTAACTTCTGTGTTTGGTTTGGGCCTTTTTCCCCCCTGTGTATATTTGTCTAAAAGTGTATTTGTAAATAATACTCTTTGTTGAAGATTTCTTGGTTTTTAAACTAATGCAAAATATTATTCTGCTTTTTCTTGGAACCCTTATATTTTTCCTCCAATTCTAAATACCTGAAAAACATACTGCAAAGCCAGGTTCATCTGGACAATAAACACAATAAACATTAAATAACCATCAGGAGTCACCACAGAGGTGATTCTGAATTTAGGCTTTAGTTTCCTGGATTACTGGGGGAAGAACTGGAGGGAAAACCAGTTTTCCAATCATCCTTAACACTTATTAATTTTCTACCTATGATAGAGACAATCACAATCACAGCCCTAGAGGACAAAGTGCCCTTCTCTTTGACTCATAAGATTTCACACTGCTGGTCTGAATTCAGACAGGATTTCTCTGGCTTGTAGTACACTCTGCTCCTTTGGCTCCATGTGATTCATGTCATTCAAACAGAGCCACCTACAAAATAGTCATATCTTTCTCAGGTGGAGAAACCACACTTCTCAAAACTCAGTACGACAGACTAACAGTGCTATGGGTCTGATGCTCTTTCCCACTCTTACAGCTCTTTATAGGATGTTTGCAGCAGGATCCTTATTGCTACTTCCTTCCTATCTAGAGCTTTTTATTCAATTGCAAAGCACTGCATAATAACCACATACATTTATACAGTCTTAATTTTGTTCAGCAAAATAGTCTGCTCACCTTGCTATGAAGTTTGGGAGCAACATATGGTTGTAAAACTCAAGAAGTCCAGGACAAGTCAGGGTGAGATTTCCAAAGATACCAAAATAATGCAGCTGATGAAATGCAGCTAAAACTAGACAAAAACTAAACTAGCTAAAAAACTAAACTATCTAAAACTAAAGCTAGAACTAGAAAGAGCACTAGAGTGGTTATGAGATACAGACTACTCTGAAAACCTCTTCAGTTCATACTATAATGCTTTCTCAGACTCTCTGCAATTCATAGCCTCTTTTTCATGTATCTTAGTACGGAGCTTTAATAACCTTTCATGTTTCTTAGTATGTAGCTTTAATAACCTTTATTTCCTCAAGGAAAAACCTAAAACTTATGTGATCCACAATGCATCAAAATTTCTATTTGCATTTAAATTTTAATTTTCAAATCTAGTATTATGATAGGGATGTTTTAGTTGTGTAGCCTTAACATTTTTTAAAAACACTTTACTACGTTTCTATTTTGTTTCTGTTTTAACCTGAAGGCATATTGGCTCTGGTCATATTTGATATTATTCTTTCAGCTTAAAGACTGAAGCTTAAAGCTTAAATCATCACAGGAAAAAAAAAATTTAAAAAAAAAGGAAAAGAGAAGGTTTTTGTGGTTTAGTTGTTGTGTTGCATGGTTTTTTTGGTTTTTCATCTGCTTGTTAAACAGTTTTTGCTTGCTGTGCTCAAGGTTTGAAGGTAAAATTTACAAAGACAATGCTTTCTGACAGTGAACCTTCTGCTTCATTTTTAGAAGCACTCAGCAAATTCCAGCAGCGGGTTTCTAGACACAAAAGACAAATACAACCTCTCCATGATTTAGAGTGGCTTTCTGTTTGTGGGTCATGAGACTCACTGCTGAGCATGTCAGAAGTTGGCTGTGGCATTTAATGAAGGTTGTCAGCAACTTCATAATTCCCATAGCAAAAGAAAGAGTGTGCTCTGATCTTGGTTTTGGGGCATGAACTGTTGGGGCTTTTTTTCCCCCTTTTTTCTTTGGAGTCTGGGGCCGGTGTTAGTGGATAAACTCAGTCACTGCTAAAGAATCAAATTTAAAATATGGAACAGGCTGGTGCTTTGAAAAACATTGAATTGCACAGGTTTCCTTTTTGCAGAGATATCATTTAACATTAAAAATAAATATTGAATTTTCCTTCAATTTGAAAGTTTAGAGTCACTCATGAAATTAGGAACAATAATCATACTCTATTATGCCCTGTCTCACGTGTGTCTCGAGAGGGCTGTGACTTGTCGTAGCATGAAGGAACCTAGAAAAATGATTACTTGCTGCTTCAAACAAAAGATGCATAGCTCAGATGCTCATTAATGAGGCAAAGGAAAATTAATTGACATGTCTAATAGTTCTTTTAATATAGCCTCTAAGCCTTGATGTGTCAATTGTCAAATTACCCCTGGAGTACTTTCTTTGTTTCAGTGATCTTGTGTTGCATTTTGAGGAGAAAGAAATTGGCATTACTTTCCTTGGTCTCTCTCAGCATATTTTCTGGCCGAGGGTGTTAGACCTCCAGAAAAATGAGATGCATGCAGCCCAGGTGCCTTAACCTCTCTCCAGATCAGGTCTAACCTCAGAGACTACAGAACTGCAGCTTTGGGATGGTTCTGTGTCAGTTATGCATATTTCTTGGGGCATAAAGATGTTAAAAAACCCACAAGCTTTAAAAAAAACCTGAGTGTATCAGCCTTTCGACATATTCTTGCCACTCTTGTGCATGGCTTTGACTTAAGAGTCCTTTCATCAAGGCAGGGTCTTCTCTGCGTCTGCTTCCCCAGCAATCGTCAAACCTCAGACAGAGACAACCTCCACCACCCTACAACAGGCTTTCATGCTAGCTCCAACATAGGCAGAGAAAGAGCATTCCTTTAAGAGCTTCCATTCTTTTCACATTATTATCACCCAATCCAGGCAGGAAAAAAAGCTGTTTCCAATCATTTGCCTATTAGTCAACTCTCTGCCTGACAGCAAATCCTTTGATCAAGACTGTTATACTGCGTATATTAAGCTCATCTAAGCTTATGTAATGGAACATTATAATTGACACTGCTATTTCATCAGTTGGTGTTTCTGTCCTATATGAAGTTAGGAATAAAAGGGAACAAAGAGAAGGCATATGTGTTATGCATTGCATCTGCTGTTTGTAGTCCAGGAAAAAATTCATGGGATTCCCAAAATTAGGCAGGCATCTGAGAAATTCATTTTGGCAAATTATCTAAGCCATAATTCCAGAAAGTTAAGAAATTCTGATTTTGATGGGATTTGTTTGTTTGGTTGGTTGGTTTTTCATACCTAGATTATGTGGTGTGTTTCAGAAATTAGCCCCTATAAACTATATAATATAGATTGGGGCTATAATATTAGCCAAAATAAATTTTTCATACAGAGCCATACTGGAAAATGCTGCTCTTTGTGCAGAATGAAAATCATTGTAAAATAGTATATCAGATCTTTATGATTAAAAAAAAATTAATTAAAAATCATTAAGATATTTTTCATTCTATAATAAATAATCTTTGCCATTCTGCTTAGGGTATTCATATCCTTGGACTTCTTTATAAAAAACAGATTTGCACATGCTGCACAGCACAAACACACTTGATCCATTAGTCAAGGAAGTACTACAGAAGTACTGTCCCACAGAATTGCAAGTGTGCAGTAAGCCCAAGAGTAACAGATTTCTTGCACATTTGAAGGCTATTAGTCTACACACAATAGATTCAGCACGTCTCAAGCACAGAGGAGTTCCCTTCTCAAGTGCTGTAGAGCAAGACTGCACAGCCGAATGGATGCATCTGGAATTGCCACATGGGCTGTCAGAGACCCAGACATCTTGAACAAATGTTGGAAGTCTTCAGCTTTCACCCAGGCCCAAAAGGAAGAATCTGGGAAAAGCCAGGTTCTATGAAGCTGGGTGAGAAACGAACATAAAATTCGGTAACATTTCTCTGAATGTCTTTCTATTATGTGATAATTTTTGAATAATGCAACCCATCAGCACTTAAAATTCAGGGAATGCCATAGCTATCATTGTCCTGGACACTACTGATTTTAACAGAAACTGAAACAAGAAAGCAGGGGAAACACAGCAGAATGGGCAGAAATGGCAGAGAGGGAGTTTTCAAGCATGAATAAAGGCACATAGAAACCACCCACATGATGCAGAAGGAGGGTGAAGGTCTGTATCTATAACATTTTTCCATGACACACATTGTAACAAGGATACAATAAGGAAGCTGAGGCACAGACAGCAAGAATATTTTCTGAGATAAAGCAAGCCAGCAGCAAGCTGGGACAATGTCTTTATTGTCCATTATTTGTTCTTTCATGCAAAATTTTTTTTTTCTTTTTTTTTTTCTGAGATGTGAGAGTTACACAAGGCAATGGCCAATACAGGCAAAGAAAACCTTACTCCATGCTGTGTGAGACATCACCTTAACTGATACATGAAGGTTTCATAGAAGTTTTTAATTGCAGAACAGAGATGCATGAGAAGTAGCTTCCCCTTCTTGTGAAGGTTTTCAAAAGACAACTCTGATCTAAAATTAGGATGAAAATCATGAAAACAAAAACGTTTGTGTATGGATATTTTGGCTAGTGAAAGGACCTGTTCTGATAATTTAAAGTGGCTTGAAATTATTTTGACCTTTTCAATAGAAAATTAACCCATCTTATACATTAAAATGGGGGGGGGGGGGAAGTAATTTCAAACAAATGTTCTTTTTAAAATATCAAGATGGTATATTTTAAGACTATCCAAATTTTGTTTCAATTATCCTTTCCCACAATTTCATTTTTTGAAAGTCACACTTTTCCAGTGTGAAGTGCTTTGTCAAAAACAAACAAACAAACAAACAAACAAACAAAAACCCCAACAACCTCTTAAGCATGGCAGTAATACCACACAATACAGTCTTGATTCTGCTGGGGTCATATGGTTCCTTCATTTCAGTGGGTAGCTTGAGATAGGCTGTAAAATACTAGTTTGTCACCCATTCTGGCACTGTTCTAGTAAGAAAAGTGTGACAGATCATACAGAACACTGAGATTGCACTCACAGTGAGAAGTACAAACTGAAAATGCATCTTCCATTGTGTGTGATCTACAGGATCTGGGGACTGACCTTATGCTGACTGTGCTGTGCTCTGGCTTGGACAGCAGGCTGCCAGAAGCTGTGTGGGAGGACAGGAAAACGCTTGGCAAATCCCTGGCAAAGACAAAGTGGAGAGCTCTACACTGAGCAAATCACCCCTGGTATACCACTGGAAGGAAAACCCAAGTTTTCACTACACAAATAAAGCAGCTAAATGGTGATTGTGGATCTGTCTAATCATTTAAAAGTGAAGTACTGAAACTCTGGTCATCTGTCTTCAGTGGGCTTTGGAAATATTTTCCCACAAACCTTCCTTTCCTCCTTAGTAGCAAATTAGCTGGGACTGAATTGTAGACAAGGGCTTGGTGCAGAGACTTTAAAAATAAACTGGTTAGATTCATTACAAGCAGAGTGGAACGACACATTGTTGGAAACATAAGCAGCCAGCCTATGAGACCAGCTTGGTTACAAAAGAATCCACCACCAGTCTATTTAAATGCAGAATGCCAAAGGTAAGAACACTTGCTGTGAGCTACAGCCACTTGGGCTCTCTCACTGTAAATAGGAACAAATCAGACATACACTGCTTTTAACTCTTCCTTTCTGTAAGCAGCATATACTTCCTCTTGTAAACAGTGCAACTAAACTTCAGCTTCTTATCTGACATTGCTGGGCCGCTGAAGCCAGCAGACTTGAAAGCTAATTCATGATGTCAAAGTATCTGATCTGTTTTCATTTTGCTTATTTTCTTCATAAGCACTTGGTGCTTTTTATTCTACCACTACTTCTGCAGATTTTAGAATTAATAGTATGCTATCTTTCTGGTGCTGTGTAAGTACTAAAGCACTATATTGCTTTTATCAGAATTATCAATTCTGATATGTCAGTAGTGGGACAAGCAACAAAAGGGCTCTTCCAAGTACAAAACTATTTATTTGCCACTTTTCTTGTGTGCATTCTTATCCCTGAATTTAAGTCACCTCTGCTGGGGGAAAATGCACAGTCTGTAGTCTTTTCTTGGATATTTCTAATGAACACATTGGGTAAAGGCGTGCTCTGAGCCAAAGACTCTTACGCTACCCAGACCAGCAGACTCAGACCCAGCAGGAAAGAAGGCAACACTCAGTAAACCCGGTTCATGTGGAGGCTGCAACTTTATTAAATGTAAGCCACATTATGGGCTTATTTAAATTAATGGTCACAGTGGGTGCTCAACACCTCTGAAAGACTCTGTGCTAGGGCTAGCTATAAAATTTTCCATTGAGACTCCTGTGTGTAGTGGAGCTGAGGCTTCTGACTAGTAGAGCTCACCAGAAAACTGCCTTTCTGTGGGAACTCGTTTCTTGATAAAATGTTCAGATTTTAGTGCTGGAAAAATAGAACGTTTCACACACACACACACACACACACACACACACACACCCGCATTCCCTCTCATCAGAATCAGTAACCAGCTCTTCATTTGCACAATCCCACGAGCTGTGTGAGGCATTCTTACCAGATCACCTCATTTGGGTATAGCAGAGTCCAATGTAGCGATGTGCAACACAGGGGCTGACAGACCACACTGGACATGGGCACGCACAGAGCCTGCCTCAGGACCCTTGGATTTCAAATGTCAGGGGGAGGTCAGGCCTGAGTGCCATCACCTACACCTGCACTCAGTGCTCTGCCAAAGAAGCCCAGGAGGATGGGGAGGGCAGGAGATGTCTCCCTTTGGTCAAGGGGACCAGAAGACAGGGACCACAGAGGGTGTCACGGAACCTGTCTCTGCCACAGCGGGCATGCAGCCGAGCAACAGCCTGTCTGAACTAAGTCACTTAATTTTTCTGGACTGGGTGTATCAGCTTTCTTTAAATGTTTTCTAGGGGTTGGGAAAATATGGCCTAAATTTCATTAGCAAATTAGAACTGCTAAGACCGGCTAAGGGAAAGATGCAAGTGATTAACAACAACTCATGATGCTTATGAAGAGTGAAAACCTCCATAAAATACTCATATGAAAATCAAAGGAGGCCCTTTTCTGGTTAAAAACAAGAGCACTGTATTGTAATTGGTTCTTGCAAGAAATAGAAACATCTTAACTGAGTCCATGATGATTTTCTGCATTATTATAATGCCTAAAGTGTCAGTCTTCAATGATTGCTTTCAGCTTATAAAAATTAATTTCAGACTTTTAAACAACCAGACCAATAAAGCTACATGAAGAAAATGTTTGTCATTGAAATAAAAATTATCCCAAATATAAAGCAGGAGCAGCATTGGTAAAAACAGCAGAAATATTGCTGAGTCATTTTAATAGCAAATAAATTAATATACCAAGATCATGAAACTGTGACAACTAGAAGCTTCTAGTTAATTAAAGAAATCAAAGAATCACATAAATGGGCACATTGAGCAGTGCCAAAAGCAAATATATTTATACACGAATACTTATATCAGTCTACATTTATGCTTTCCCATTTTGTACAACCCCCAATTCTGTAGGTGTAAAGAAAAAAAAAAATATTGAGGATAACCTGGGATCACCTAAAAAAAAAAAAAAAAAAGTCTTATGAGTTGAAGTATTTTCTTTTCCTACTTTTGTTCATTTACAATGACAAGATAATGATTCACAGAATCACTGAAAATAGCAACTGTGTCCTTTTTTATTTGCTTCCTAACACTCCTGGAAAGCTTTATAGTAAACAGTTTAGAAGATAATGAAAGGTAAAACTTCCATCTGAAAAGGTTTGATTCAACAAAATTATTGGGACAATCACTTAGGTTAAGTGTTTAGCCCAGAGGGCAGTATAAAATTTCATCAAAATTCAAACCATGCATAAATGATCTCAAACTGCAGTGTCTATTTATACCACACAACATGTTAGTCACATTTTTCACTGAAGATTGAAAGTAATGATGAAGCAACTGATAAGGATGAAAGACTGAATATGTGCTATGCCACCCATGTATAATTCAGTTAGTGGCAAACATGGATTAGAAAGTATCCTGCAACAGCATGTGTTTTCCAACTGCCTGAGAAAAACTGTGAACCACTAACAAGGGAAAGGAGACAGCAGTGAAACCAAAAATATTTCACACACACAGAATAGCCAGGTAAAGAAGAGAGAATTATTAAATCAGTGGGTCAGACATTCAAAGACAATTTGAAATGCAAATATGGGTCAAAATAATACTATTACTTTATATCTTTTAGGTTTTGTGTTTCCTAAATAAAAAAACTGAAAAATTAAAAAACACACACAAAAAAAACCCAAACCAAAACAGTCTTCTTTTAATCCAGAGAAAGAAGCAGTGCCAGTGAAAAAGGGGACATTTTTCTAAAGCTTGAAATCTTCAAAATTTGGTGAATAAAATATAAAGTGCAAAAATCTCCATTTAGAGAACAAAATACTATCCTCAACCTCTAGGAAAAGAAAATCACAGTGGAAGTAAAGTTTACAGTCCTTTTTCCAGTTGAAAGTTTTGATTTGGTCATTTTGGGAGAAGCTTTGAGTTAAGGATTAGGAAAAACGTCTGTCTTTTTTTTTTTTTTTTTCATTTTAATCCTAAACAAAGACAGAATCTTCACTTGATGGCAGCCAGTGAAACAGAAATAACAGTTGTGGTACATAATGTTATTTATCAGATGATTATGGATCACTCCACTAGACTGTATCAGCTATACTCAGACACCTGCTGCAGATTTTGTCTGAACTATTTGAATCAGATCCGTGCAACTACAGTGACCTTCAGCTGAAGTTCTATGGTTGCTAAATGGTGAATCCAAATTCCTTGGGTTTTTATTCTGTAAGCACTTAAGGCACTGGTCGAGCTAACAAAACTGCCAAGTCATGCCTCAGAGAGATTTTACTGTAGCACTTGAACTGCACAGTGGAGGATTAAACAAAAACCTAGGCAGTGTTTTTGTATAGCAGCCTGTTAGTCTCAGCAGATTCAGGTTTTCACCACTCAGAGCAGAGTTAGATGCTAAAGATTTGTACCTGCCTTTTTGGGGAGGATGGGATTAGAGGAAAAACTGCACAGACATCCTGAGGAGTTATCTTTGAGTAAAGTCATGGGTTAAAGCTGCACATGGAAGTAGTGGCAAGGGGAGATGAGAGCTGATATCTGTAGTAGTAGGGTAACATCAGGAGAAGAGATGCCAAGTGGTAAAGGACCTTACAAATGACTGGGAAAGATTACAGTATGACAGATGCACCCAATGATAGCTAATTTAAATGCCATTAGGTGCATTATATTTCACATGCAGACAGTCTACAGGGTAATGGAAAGCATTACAGCAGGTTAGCATGAAAGTTTATGCTTCCGTCAAAGCAAATTGTTATCACTTCACTGGAAATGGTACTTCAACAGCTTACCTCAGCTGAGGATCTTCCTTCTCTGTGTTCCTGAAGCATTTGCTCTCCAGCAACATACCTAGAGCAGATGCTAAAGGGGGTGGAATTTAAGCAAGTTTCTGCTGACTCATAGGCCCCAAATGAGAAATTATAACAAAATTAATGAAAGTTCCAAGCACTGTACAGTATTTTTATTTTGCTGTCCTACACTTTACAATTTTTTCCAAGTGGATAATATTAAATAAAACACTTTTCCCAACCAGCACTTTTACATGTTTTACATTTAGTGTATTGTTGCTATTCTTCCAATGAAGTCTAGGAACATGGCAGAATGAAGCCTGGAGTTCTGTTATTTTGAGCTGCTTTCCCTGTAACGTTAGTAAACAGTTTGATGCATCATGTCACTAGTAGCACTATTCTCTCTGTCTTCACCCATTTAATGAAAATCTGTGAAATAAATGCTACAAGGCAGTACTGCTAACATGACAAATTCCAAGCCAATAAGTCTTGCAGTTGCCAAGATGTAAGCTCTGAAACTTGGCATTTGGCATTCAGAACTAGATAACCTTACTATAGTAACTACATTCACTGTATCTACAAGAGGGATGAATAAATCAACAATAATTGAACTACTAAAAGTGTCTAATTTCCAGAGTAGTGCTTCAAGCAACAACTGAAATTAAAAAACTGTTAAAACACAGCTACATACCCATACAATCTTGTCATGAATGCACTGAAGCAAAGGTTAACAAAAAAGAATGAATATGCATTCTTCGCTAAAAGTAGCATTCCTTGATCTACAGTAGTGATGAACTGTATAAATGTCAGGTCCCGTCCAAGTCCCACAGAGGCTGGCATTCCCAGTAGCAAGAATTTTTTATTGTTCCTGTAACATTACTCAAAGCAGGGAAAAGGCTATTCCTGCTGCATGTGGAATGCAGTCCCTATTCTTGAAGTCTGGCAGTGGTTCCAAAGTTAGCAATGATCATAAACCCTTGAAATATGGTTGGTATCTCCAGGGCCTGTTCCAAAGCCCAGTGAAGGCAAATGGGAAGATTCCACATGGCCACAGTTTTGTGTGGGCCAGGCTTAAAATATCACTTCTCTTGCCACTTGATTTCATAGTTCAGAATTTCTCATGTTGTCCAAGTTATATCTAATTGAATTTGCCATTCACGCATCTTTTCTCCCACTGTTAATTTTTACTAGAAAAATGCAGGTCTGGAAATCTTTAGGAAAATAACTAGCACAGTAGGTTAAACAGACTCTGTTTTAGGGAAACAGGATTGTCTAATAAACAGAGCTTTTAATGTCATACGTTTCCACGCTAATACACAGGAGAGAACCTACCGCTGGGACACCAGCCTGCTGTACGCCTCTTTGAAAACTGTCTCCTAGAATTAATTCAGACTGATTAGCATAGCATGGTTGCATTCACCTGGGGAACTAACTAAAAATAATAGCCAATTTACAAATGAACTAGAGTAGGCTTTTTAATCTCCCATGACTCCACAGATCAGTGGCAGTACACTACTGAGTCACGTCTCTGTGACTGCCACACAGCTGGTGTTGAGCTTTCAGGGATACACAGTCAAAAGAAATTGCTGGAAGGCACTGAGATGCTGGGTGTAGTCACTCCTTGGGCCACTGTTTGGACAGTTCTGCTATGATCATAATATCAGTCTCAGGCACTGATTAAAAATACAAAGGAAGCATATTGCCATCTAAAGCCACTGGAAGACAATTTGATTTTTTTAGGATCAGTTACTGACTGTCTTTCAGGAGCTCAAATCTGGAAATCCAGTATTTATTCAGTTTTAATATTCAGGGGAAAAAAAAATAGGCATTATGGGTTTTAAAGCTTTAATTTATCATATCAGATTTTTTCTGAAATTTCTGAAAAAGACTCTCCCACCATGAAGATTCTGGTTCTTATAACTATCTCAAGGAAAACTGGAAAATGTTTTTATGTGCTTATGTATATATGGCATGGGCAGATAGGGAAGTATTTCTCCAGATGCACTGAGTAGGATAGGGAAATGCGTGATAAACCAGACTGAATACACATTTTTCACCCTCTGACATTTTGTAGGTCAAATACTATATTTGATGCATGTATTTTAAACTGGAGAAAGGAAGGCATATTCCAAGTGACAAGAGAATCCTTTCGTTTCTCAAAATTCTAATATTCAGGGGGGCTAAATTGAATGCTTGTGGTATGAACATACATCCAAGTGTCTTTTAGAAGATGAGGATTATGATACAATGTTTTGAAATGGAAATTATTCCAACTTTGAAATACTATAACTTACCAAGCAACCAAAGATGCTCAAAGGCCCCTGTACTACATTCAACCAGAATGTAAGGCAAATAAAAACAGCAATCCCACATAAAATGATACACATAATGGTTAAGGGTGGCATTGTTTCCTCTACATAAAGCAAGCTTCAAAGGGAAAAGTAATTTTTGGATTAATGGGCAAACAATGCAGAACAAATTACATTAGTAGTTAGTTAAAAGATCTGTAAAATAGCTTGCCCTCTATTTCCAAGTAATGGGACTGATGAAGGAATGGGATTTTTTTTTTCCTATCCCCAGCTCTGTTCCCCTGCAGTGGTTTAGACTGGATAATTAACAGCCAGGAAGAGCATCTCTTCACATTGTGAGAAAGACATAACATTCAGTACAGCTGCAAGAAAGAATAGCTGAACCAGGAATTTCACCACTGTTAAGTCTATAAAACAGTCTGGCATGTTTTCTGTCATTAGCCTTCAGCAGATACCTAAAACAAAAACTGGGATAGATTTGGATACCAGGCTGAAAATCTTATGAAGACAAAGTACACCAGAGGGTTACCAAGTAGTTTAAAAACTAAGCTCAGGACAGTGATTCACACCATCATAAGAATTATGCATGATCACTGCAAATTCCTGACAGGTTGGACTTCCTCTTAAATCAAAGGGCAGACAGACTGCATTTTATTCTGAATTTTGTAACCAGACTCCCAAACCTGGAAGCTTGGTTGGAAGGTTAAATCCAAGGCCAGACAAATGACAGATACTCTCTGTTCTTTCTTATTCACCATCCTCACCTCCACCCTACCCAAATCTGACTTTGCCAGACAGGGATATAACTGTATTCTACCTAAAGAATGAAGAAAAAAAAAAAAAAAAGGCAAGAAATATTGGTTCCACGGGGTGATCAAGGAGAAGCATTTTGTCTGTCTACCACAGTTTTGTAATCATATCTGAAATAGGTAACGAGTCACAGTCGACAAGACCCACATTTGCCCAAACTTTCCTGCTCTTTTCTGCTTCACCATCACAGCTTCTTGTTCCCACCCCTTTCGAAGCATCTCAGTTTGTACCGAAAACCTGTAAACGCAGAGACCCTGATAACTTCTCTGGCTGTTTTGTCACACATCATTGTATATTTAATAATAATTATGCCTCTGCAGAGGTATTTTATTCTGATAAAATCAGAACTATCCCACCAGGATCTTCAGCTACTTATTCATTTTGCTACAGGCTACAACAGAAAGAGTTAGAGAATTTACTGAAATAACAGAGTCATTTTACATACATATGGTCTATGTTTCTGTGCCACAGCAGTGACAGATAAAAAGCAGCTATCTATCATATTTTTCTCTCCACACTGTACTCAATAGGATCCAAAGTATGGTACCCATTTTGCAACTAATGCACATGTATAACTCCCACTTATTTACTGTAGTGCCCTGAAGATGTGACAGTTAGCTATGTAATGCACTTATTATTTTTATTCATTCTATTCATTAGAGATGACCATGTATGGCACATTTATAGCTTTGCTTTTCTCCACTAGTCATCAGTAATGTCATCTTTTCTAGCTCATGAAAACAAAATGTTTATTAAACAGCAAACAACAACCGCATCTCTCTCAACTACACATTTCACAGCCAGTTTCCTAAGTCTTCTACTCTCTTATGAATCTAAACAAACCAAAGGGCAATTCAGCTAAGTCAGAAAATGCTTTTGTACTGAGCAGGAATCCAAGCTGAATCGTGTGAAATGCCTGTGAGGGAGAAAAGCTGGCAGTGCTATCTTGAAGATATTTTGACTGCACTCATAGAAAAGGCTCTGACAACTTTTTAAGTCCACGCTACTCAGTAACTGGAGACCAAACATTCCCCATATTTAAGGAGAGAAATTAGCAATTTATTGCTAAAGAGCTTCATGGCAGTCATACCCAGTTTTCCCCAGACTATTGCCAAATTTGAACCATATTATTTCACTTTTACCAGATAAGAATTCTCTAAGATAGAAAAATAGAGCAGAAATAGCATTTTAGCAAGGATTTACAAACACACAATCCTGGAGAGGTCTAGGTCAAACTGTGAACTGCACCACCACTGGGGAGCATTCCCCTGCTCTTTCAGCTTAATTACTTATAATTGGATGTCAACCACACAATTCTCTTGACAAGATCTCTAGGAAAACTTTGGGTCTGTACTGAAGTTGTTCCATGACTAAGCTCACTACTACTTTCTGCTCAAGAACATTAAAGCAAAAACAAAAGAAAGAAAAGAACACCTACCAAACAGACAAACATCTCCCTAGTAATTGTGACTGATAAGTCACTGACAACTCTCAACTAATTCTTTGTATCACTAATTTATCTTCTCTATTGCCAGAGGCTAGCTCTCAGCTAGTAGAGTTCTGCAGCTCTGGAACCTGCAAGAGGAAGTGCATTGACTGCCAACTCTTTCCATCATCCTGAACCTATAAATAAAATTATCATCAAGTATAATTGCACTGAAGTTTTTAGGTAACTGCAATAGTATGTGTTCCCCATCACCATAACAATATCAAATCCTGTCAAAATTAAGAATGTGCATACAAATTGGAGAGCTTTGAAAAACAACTCCCAGAGAAAACAGTTATTAGCAAAGACTCATGTTTCATGTCTTTTCAATCCTTAAAAGTTTTTTCCTATTTTTTCCTCAGAAGTTTAGATTAATTTTGAATATTTTTTTTGTTGTTGATTTCAAATTTTTCTTTCAAAAACTTTATTTCTCAATCTTTCACTGGCAAAATTTCATCACAATGCATTAGAAAAGGGAAATAATTCTTTCATTGCACAAGAGAGAAAAGAAATAAAATCTCTGAATGTGTGCAGTTCATTGGAATTTGGACAAATATTAAATAAATTCTATAATAAAAGAAGAAACTGACAGCTTCAGAAAAATTAGAGTGCATAGAGAAGATGCCATTGTCATATTTAATGATTTGTCCATAGAATAATTTTCCAAAAAGTAAACTTTTCTTGTAGCAGAAAAATCTCCCATGAGACTACAACTAAAGCAAGAACTCCACAGAAATATGTACTGGTCTGCTGTAAAAATTCAATCCTCAAATATTTGAGAAAATGCACCAAAGTAAACACCATCTAATACCTGATTATGTTAAGAAAAATAAAAAATTAAAAAAAAAAAGAATTAAAAAAAAAAAGCCATGATTTGTGTCCCGCTGAAACTTGCCTAAAAAAAAAAAAAAAAAAAAAAAAAAANTCCAAAAAAAAAAAAAAAAAAAAAAAGAAAAAAAAAAGTCCCACAAAGACTTCAGAATCTGGAAATAGTGCTCACACAACTAAAGCTTAAGCATTTTTAAGGATAACATGTGAAAGATTTGAAAGCATTCAAAGAAAACAGTGGGACATCTGATTTCTCGTAAGAGTTCAAGCTTGGCCTACCTTTAATTGTATTTCAAACCGGAATTAGAAGCAATGAAATGGAGTTTAGGTGGGCTATCAGAAGTTACTGAGAAATCTTTTAAAGATTAGCACTTTTTAAAGCAAGCAATAAAAGGTTATTCTGCTTTTCACAAAATAAGTTCTCTTAATGGCAGTATTTTATACATAGTGCATAAAACAGATCTTACTAGGACAGCTATAAAAAACTGGTAAAATTTGACCTTTGATTTTAAGTAAATGTTACATATATGAATAAAAGGTTGCATTTATAGGAAGCCACAGAAATTGATGATGATGATGAAATCTTTAGAAAAGCTCAAGGGACAATCCAGGGCAATTTTTAACAGACATTTCTAATTTCAAACAAATTCAAAAGACTCAGGCAAGGATTTTCCTCTAACTTAGGATTCATCACCCTCCTAACTTGGTATAAATTCAGTCTGTTCTGTTTGTATGACATAAACAACAAGCAGTTTCACAGGAATGAGGCAAACCATATGTGAAGGTGTTTTAGAAAGCACAACAGGGAATACACCAAGCAAAGCATCTGCATTTATTTCAATGTCAAATCACATGTGTATTATAAAGGGAAAGTTTATTGTCTTTACATAAAAAAACAAGTTTACTTTATTGTGCTCTTTATGTTAACTCTTCCTGCCCCACAATTTGGGGGGAGGGAAAAAAAAAAAAGTCTACAGGTGTAGAAGCAGGGTTTAAAGGGGTCCTCAACCTTGTTCACCCTACCCACACTGTCAGATGCTGCCAAGAGCCTATTTTGTCCTTACCATCTCCTTGCTACCTCTCCTGAACAAGGGTTGCATCTGCTCCTGATGGGTGCAAGTGAGAACCAAAGTCTGGTCTAGTGCCCTGGATTTCAGAAATGCAAGAATGTGGCTCCAGATAGGATTTACCAGCTTGTCTCCCACATCAAGATGCTGCCTGGTGCTTCACTGACCAGCCTGCAACTGAGACACCATGGGCAACATGTAACACTGCTGCATGGGGCACTGGATACTCCCCCACAAAAGGCAGTGCCCTACAATTAATTTGTTTTATAGAACCCAGCCAGAGTCAGCTTAACACATTTGGAGTTGAGAAGAAAATATTTCAAAGCAGCATTTAGCCCGGGTAGGAGCTACAGGCACGTTGTTAAAAAGCTAATTGCATAGAGACAAAGGATGATCGTTACTTTTATATTAGTGTGTAATATTAACCCTTGAGAGCTGTGTTTGATGATAACTTGTTGACAATTGAAACTGCTAGTATTTATATTTAAACTCAAGCCTGAATATTCTTTAAGTCACAGAAAATATATCTGTCATCTTTTTTTAGACAAATGAAGGTTTTTGAAATGTGGGGTCTTTTTTACATCTCCTCTGGACCTATACATAAGAAGTAATGTTAAAACATGGAAGTACGGAAATTATTTCTCACATCTGTGGTTTTACGCATGTTCAGGAAATCTGGCTTTATAGCAACAAATAGTCATGAAGAACATTTTTCCCTCAAATTTTCCTTTTTTCAGGGGACAGAAGAAGAGAGCTAGAAAGCTTCTGAAGGTGGGTTTTGGGCTGCAAGATCAAAATTCCTCCAAACTTTCCTCCTTTTCTCTCAAGGTTACAGATCTCACCTGTACAGACAATAGACACAAATAATATTGATGTTCTCCTGCAGATTACGCAGGCTTTTAACTCCAGGAGCAGAAATCTCAGAGAAGGAAGATTCATCAATGCTGTGGTGCAAGGCATGGTTGTGGGATGGGCTCTCCAGGAAGGTCAGCAAAGCACTCGGTGAGCACCCAGCATCTACCAGGCTGTGACTGCAGCTGAGCACCTCAGCAGCATGGATGGCCCTGCAATATGCCACCACATTTGCCCGTCATCTGAAGCTCTTCAACCTCAGCTCCTGTTTTGGACTCATCCCCCTCACTCTCAGCTCACTGGACCCAAGCAGAAAGAAGCCTGCTGCTCTGAGCAAGGCTGTAGATGGGCACAGTGGGAAAGGCACCCGTGTAGGCTGCGCAATTGAAACTGAAGCCTGTGGGCTTCTGCAGCCAAAATGATCTTTTTATTATATATGTGTATAATGCCCACTGTAAGGAGGTTTGACTATGGCCTACGGATGTGAGACACCACTGTCAAATTAATATGAATGGAGAAGGACAAGCATGCTATAGCAATGGAAGCAACAACAACAAAAATTTCACAATTATCAGAAAAAATATTTCTGACCACAAAAGAATTTCTTGTTCATACTCACCAATCTCCCCTTTGGCAAGCCTTAAAAGAGAAGAGAATATGAGAGAAAGAAAAGAAGAGAAAAAAAATCACAGAGAGAGGCGAGGCAGGGGGGGAGAGAGAGACTGAGACAGTGAATACTTTTAACTTGTCACTGTACAACACTAGCTTTTAATTAATACAGGGAATGTACAACTTTGAAGACTGTTGGTCGTGCAGTACTTTATGATAAATACATTTTATGGGATTTTGTTTTTAAAGAGGATTTTGTAAAATAACCTAGCCCAATAAATGATTTACCAGCTGCAATAAAAGATCAAGGAAATTGCTCAGATTGCATCTTGGAGCATCTAAAACTCTGAAGTTTATGGAGATCTAAGCTGCCCCCAGATCTACAGTGCTATTAAAAATTTTTGTAGTAGCTAATTATCTTGCATTGCATTTTTTAAAAGGTAGCAATTGTAGTAGAGAGGAAGGTCTGGAAAAAGACAAAGAGAAGTTGATGTCCTTTGATGGAGAAAGTAGGAGAGAAGGAAAGGGGGAGACAGACAGAAGTAAGTAACAATTGAAACATCATACTGGTATAGTAACAAATGGAATGAAGAACTCATAAGGTATCAGATTCAATAATGAATTACCTGAATTAACTATATTTTTAAAATAGATCATTAATACATTATTATGTTATATTATTATATATTCTCTACATGACATATGATGTGTAATGCCTATATTACTTGACCAAGAGTGGAGTAATTTAATTTTTCTTTTTTTTTGTTTCTTTTTTTTTCTTTTTTTTTTTTCCTGATAAATATGACGACCAAAAGTGAAGCAGAGAGCAAAGAGATTTCCTCTAAATTCTGTTTTGTTCTAACTTCATGGGACTTGAACATAACAAGTAATAAAAGCAAGAACTGGTACTTATTTCTAACAGATGACAGATACAGTAAATAGAATAGCATATTAAAATACAGAACACTGGTCTCAGCTAAGACAGGCAGCACCCTGAAACATGTCTTGTTGCTCTTGTTTTGTACCAGGAAGATCTGGTTCATGCCCTGTAACTTTCTGTGCCTAGATTAACTCTGCCTGCCCAGGGAACCCTGGCAAAGCCAGTGCCCCTGCAGGCATGGGGCTCAGGGACATCTGGGCTCCCTAAGAAAGGACAAAGAAAATAAATAGAAAACAAAATGGAAGAAAGGGCAGTCATTTCCTCTTATTCTCCAAATCTGAATGTGAGGTGCTGTCCCCTCTGCTCCTCCCAGATACCTTGTGCAATTGCAAAGGCCATGGAGTTCAAGGCCTGGGGCCAGGCTGATAAGGGTGGAGCTGGGCCCCTTTCCCAACACTTATAGCTGAACAACTTTGAAAAGAATGAAGGAACAATGCTACTGACTTTAAAGGTAGACAGAACCAAAGAATGGTTGGTTTAGGAGGGACCCTAAAAGCCATCTGGTTCCAAACCCTCTGTCGCGGGTAGGGACACATTTCATCAGACCAGTGGTCCAGGGTCCATCCAACCTGGCCTTGAATGCTTCCAGGGATGGGGCATATACAATTAATATTGATTCTATCACTGTAACTCTTCAAGACACAAAATAGAAAAAAAGTGAAGTTCACCACTACCGAAAGTGAGCACCTTGTAGTAGATAATTGATGATAATTTGGTTAATTTAATTAAATTGTGGTAGGTAAAATGAAACAGTGGGAGCTGCCAAGGATATTTGGATGAGCTCTGCTACTCTAAGATCTATTCTTATATTATGGCCAGAATGGGGGAGTCCTTAATTGTCCAAAATAAGCATAATTAATCCAGCAGGATTATGAAATCCTAATTATATGAGTCTGTGTTATTCTTCTGCCTGATTTCTGCCTTCTCCAGTGCTCAAGGTTAATCACCTCTAGTGCTTAGTTCAGGTGAAAATGCCCTTTGTTCATAGACTATAGTGAAAATGCCCTTTGTATCTGTAAGGTCTTTACCTGACTTTCTGCCAATTTTAAAGGCAACAAGGCAAATGAGAGCGCAGACAGTGATGGAGATGTTGAAGGCTGCTTGGCTTGCCTGTGACATAATCCTATCTCGTGTTTTGATAGGGAAGTAATTTAAAGCTGAATTTTCACAGACATACACCCTATTCAGATGTTTGTTTTCTGGATGCTTTATTCAAAACTCTAGGGGCTGATTTGGAGATCATGGATTCCAGAAATGTACATTACAGCTGGGTTTTGAATATTCAAAGCACAGTAGGGAGCTATATGAAAGATTATCAGATGATTTCATTTAGTAAAGGATTGGGTCTTTGTTGTTTTTTACTAATTACAAATAACTGTCCAACTTTTGCAATTACCTAGAAGAAGAAATTTCAGGAAATACAATTATAAGTAAATGAAAACATTTCGTTTTGATGTGGCTTTTTTAATTTCACTTTAATTTATCTATTAATTTGTCATTTTCCATATGTATATTTTATAACAGAGAAAAGTAATAATAGTTAAAGCAACATCCAAAAAAGGTAGTGTATTGCTCCTAAAATTACTATGCTGGAAATCTTTTTGCATTTATTCTCCTGACACAGCTTCTCAAAACAATGCAGCAATGTCAAAATTGCATTCTCAGACAAAAAAAACACTTCCAATTTTTAAAATTCAACTTCAATCATAGATAATATTAGGAAGTCCAAGAAAATCCCATGAATTTTGTTTTTTGGGGTTTTTCTTAGCCCACTAACTTTCATCTAAAGGTAGTCGCCTCTGCAATACACATATAGCAAGGCAAACTTTCAGGTTGTGAAACTGTTTGATGCTGTGATCACTTACCACACAGAAAAGGTGTATTTCTCTAAGTCTTCCAAATAAAAATTGCTCTCTGAAGATGTTTTCCCTTTTTCTCGGCCTGCATTGTTCTCAGGACCTGATTTTTCTTTGTAACATTGGTCTGGTGGGTTATTCCAGCTGATCTTTAAATGAAAATACCAAACAAGTTAGAATACTAAGGTAATTAGCTGGGCATAGCTAGCAAAGTGAGAGATGTCACTTTCTCTGTTTTGAATTCTAGCTCAGTTTTCACTCTATAACAAATGTGGGAAACAGCAGTGGCAAAGCTGCTTTGAATATGTATTCAAAACATTTTCAATAGACTAGCCTATTTCACTTGGAAGATCCCTACAATGAGCAGCTGTGGTCCAATTCAGGACTGACCAAAAGTTAAAGCATGCTGTTAAGGACACTGACCAAATGGCCTGACAAGCTGGGGGTATCAACCACCTCTTTTAGGAAGCTTATTCCAGGTTTTTGGCCTCCCTCTCAGTAAAGAATTGCTTCCTGCTGTCCAGTCTGAACCTCCCCTGACGCATCTTTGAAACATTCACAAATGTCCTATCACTGGATACAAGCGAGAATATCTCAGCACCTCTCTCTCCCCTTTCCCTCCCCTGGAAGCTGCAGAGAACAACAAGGTTCCCCTGAGCCTGCTTTTCACCATGCTAAACAAGTCCTCAGCCATTCCTGACAGGATATGCCTTCCAGCCCCCTATTTCCCCTCTTCTAGATATATCCAATGACTTTTTCAACCTTCTGAAATAGTGGGGGCCTGGAGCTGCACACAGAATATTTTTCTGTGAATTAATTTATGTTCCTATACGGCTGTGACAAACTCTGGCAAGGAGGTGCAAGCTCATAGTGACACCAGCAGTCAGCCAGTCTTCCTCCACCCGCTTGCTTTTTCCAGTGTTGCATACCACACTCTGTCAGTGCAAAAATCTGGACATGTCTATAGTAAGCCATATGGAGGGAACTGATCTGGAAATGGAATTAATATTCTTTGGCTTCTTTTTTGGATTTTCTTTTATTAACTGGGTTAGCTCTCAGCTTGACCCACTCTGATCCAGGCCACCCCGCCCTAGTTGCCAGCACAAAGGAGAGGGACATCATTCAGCGATGGTGCCAGTTTATGCTCAGTTAAACTATTCTATGAGCTAAAAAGGAAAGGATCCTAATCTGTGCTCATCCCTGGAATAACACCTTTGCATGCACATGGTCTGATTCATCACTGGCATTGCCTCTCTGAATCAACTACCAGATTCCCTGGATATTTGGCGTTATTGTCCCTGGACAGAGAGCCAAACATCACTTCCACCACTTCCACATCGAGAAATACAATGAGGTCATGATTTAAAAAAAAAAAAAAAATTAAAAAAAAAAAAACACATTGCTAATTATGAAAACTACAAACTTTTTCTGTTCTTTTTTTTTTTTTTTTGTTTTTTTGTTTTTTTTTTTTTTTTTTGGAGGTTTTTTTGGTTTCTTGGTTTGGTTTTTTGGTTTTTTGTTTTTTGTTTTTTTTTACTCTGTAAACCCTTTTGCTTTAAAAGTTGAATTTGTATTCTGAAATTTGTATTCTGAACATCGATCTCATGCACATTTTGAATTTCAGCTACATGATGGCTCAACTTTATTCCCTAGAAGTCAAGGTTTCAGAATGGGTAGTGTGTGCAAGGTACCTTGTTTGCACTGACATTTCCTCCATTAAACTACTCCTGCACAAAGTAAATGTAAAGACATCATTTAAGACATAAATCCCAAAGGTGTTAAGGAGTATTATGAGTTAATTTCTCTGAGAGCTTTGCTCTTGTCTGAGGTACAAAAAGCAGAAACTCCGTCATCTGCATGAAGTCGGTATTAAAACCACAGATTATGTTTTACTTCTCCCAGAAATCACTGACTATGAGCATTTTCTCTTTTATTACTACAATTCAGTATCTTAATACCTGCAGTGATTTGCACGCTCATTGTGACAAAGGCTGAATTGTTGCTAATGCCCATGACTCAGAATACACTTAGTGAGAGACCATTTGCAGCTCTTCAGCATAGATGAATTTGGGAGCAGGGAGGGCAAAGCAGAGAAATCTATATTCCCCAAATAGTTGAGGTCAGACTCAAAGACCTTTCTCATTCTTTTTGCTATTAAAATAAAATAAAATAAAATAAAATAAAATAAAATAAAATAAAATAATAAAATTCTGCTGAGAAGAATAAACCACTACATGAACTTGTGTCTTCTTCCTCAAGTCTGTTCTTTGCATTAGTTTGTCATTGCTTCTTATATGCAATTATTCCGTAAAGTTATTTTAGAAGATGCTATCCAGAGATACAATTAGGCCAAAATTATATAAATCAGGCCAAATGCCTAAATCTTGAACATGCTAAAACAAGGCTCTCTGAACATTAGGATTCACCCATCCCATTAAAAATGAGGGGCTCTCACAACCTCTGAAAGGAGATTTCACATGCTCACATTTCTTTTGTGCAGAAGGATTCTCCTAGGAGGCTGAGTTCAGAAATCTTTTCAAACATGTCAATAACTGTAAGCTTGTGAGTCATTTCAGTGAGGCCAAAGGGACTAGACAGTGCTGAATTACCCATGGGTTAACACACCTCACTGAAACCAGGTCACTTTAATGTGGCTTTAAGAGCCACCCACAAGTGAGGTTGCTATAAGACCATGGCATTTTGTTCAAAGGCATTGTGCTATTATAGGATTGTAGGAAGTGAATTTTACTCTGCCACTCCCATGGGCTGGGACGGGGTGCTTTGCCCATTACACCCACTCCATGGGTCCTTAAATCATCCCTCCTCTAGATATGAGGCTGAACACACACATGCATGCACGCCTCAGTCTGCAGCTAAATGTATATGAAAGTCTCTTTTCTTCAAGTTATCCTTATCTTTCTGAAGAAATAAATCATTTGGAAACTTAGACATTGAAAAGTAAGGGAATATCTGGTCGGCCAATCTCGTTTTGCTCACAAATGTAGGTCATCACTCTACTAAAGTGAAAAGTTGCAATTATAATCCCCAGCCATTGAGTACTTGTGCTACACTACACAAGTTTTTGGATACTCTGAGTACTGTGGTGATTTTTTCCTATGGGCAATTAAAAGCATTACAAATGCTTCAGAGTGTATCTAGAACAGGGTGAGACAGACTACCAGAATGATTAATTTGAATGTTCATGTTTGCAGTTTGTTCACTGCAGCCATACTGATTTAAGGATAGAAGTGGAGCAACACTTACCAAGAAAAAATTGCAACTATTTTAGGAAAATACCTAATATAGTAATATAGTACAGGGAGAAGCAATTTTCAGGAATACAAAGTCTTCTTTGTGACTTAGTTCTCAGGATTTACATTGTCTGAAAGTTTCAGTACCATCTCATCCTGAAAATGTTATCATGTCGCAGATAAAATTCCATGGTAATTTGCACTGAGGACACAATATTTGTTCACAAATTAATGACGTCCTTGGCCAGGATGCTACAATTACATATACTAAGATTTTATGATGGTCTTCTGCACAAGTACATGAGAGCTTGAAGCTTACGGATGCATACAAAACCTATCTCATATTTACACTTTACTGAAATAATATCATCCTGCAGCTTGATCAAGCTTCTGTTGTTTGATTGCTCAGTGGTCTTTCCTACTCCTCCTTTGAAGTTTCATGCTGGAGAGATTAGCTGTACAAGAGACAGCAATACACCTGGACATGTGAAGCCTTATTGTGGCTATAAAAAAAAAAAAAAAAAAAAAATTCACAGGGATTGATTAAAGAAACACAACAACCAGAGCAAGCAAGACCACGAATCATTCTCAAATGGCACATGCAGGACTCCAGTGGCTTCTCTGTGAGTTTTAAGGGAGATTATGATGTTCATATCAAGACCAGTACCTTGTGATGTCCTCCTTGGACTTTCTTCAGCCAAAACGAGCCATGGTGCTTGTTTGCATTACCATGGCAATCTTGGTGATCATCTGTAAGGAAAAAAGTAAAAATACCAACATTAATTATTTTTATATTTGTGAGCAAGGTAAACCAGTGGAAAGGAAAAAGCTGGGTTCTGGCTCCTCTCCCAGCAAGATGCTGACTGACTTCAGGTTGATAATTTTTCCCCCTCCATCTGGGTTATAAATAGGTGGTTCTCTACTACATTCTGAAATTGTTAGTATGATAAATGCAGAGACTTCAAATGCTGCAGTATTGGAAATAACAATTGCATAGATGAAAAACAGGGAGATAGAAACAAAGAAATAATAGACACAAGAAGAATGACGTAGGAGGGTATCTTAAATGCCCCAGGAAGTGTTCTTCAGAAGACAGGAGGTGGTTAATTTTCTTATATGGGCATAGTTGTGGATCAAGAACAGGAGGGACAGGGACATGAAGTACTTGAATAAACATTTCTTAGAAAACGCAACTCACGTGTCCCTCAAGCTCCTGAAAAGCAGTAACCTGTGGAATGAACAAAAATGTACTCCCACATCATAGAAAGCAGTGGTGCAGCAAAAATAAAGGCCTGTATTATACTTTTTAATGCATGGCACATGGAGAAAAAGCAAAAAAAACCCACTTAATCATTATTTCAGTTTTTTTTCTTTTTTAAGTTATTTCAAGTTCCATGCAGTAAAAGACAGTCAAGTGTATTTAAAATGACAGTACAGGAAGGATCTGCTCTTAGGTATTACAGTGGTTGATACAGAATATATGCACATACAGTGTCACAGCCTGTGTTTGTATACACACCTATGGATTTATTTCCTACTTTCTACATGTATGTACACACATGTACAGGTGTATATATGTTTAGCATTCACAGTAAATGAGGAATTTATAGATATATACATCATCTGGGCTGAAATAAGAGGTCTATTGAAACCAGCAAAACAGCATAAAATACAGCTGCTGTGTATGTCACGTGTGCACACACGTGAAGTATAACCTGTTCAAACTGTCTCTATTTAACTTCGTACGTGTATGGACCCATAAACACACATTAAAATACAAATATACCTTTGAAAGATGGTTCCTGTGGTTTTCTTTGGAGGTTTTTTTT
>VWZN01019692.1:0-14928 GCA_013396955.1 Regulus satrapa | reverse complement strand
GTCTCATGGA
Source organism: Regulus satrapa (assembly GCA_013396955.1). Taxonomy (NCBI): domain Eukaryota; kingdom Metazoa; phylum Chordata; class Aves; order Passeriformes; family Regulidae; genus Regulus; species Regulus satrapa. The sequence goes on along the minus strand of VWZN01019692.1, from coordinate 14,918 downwards.
TGAAATGACTGTCTCGGAGTGACAAGCTGTGGAGGTGCACTGAAGGCACAGTCACTGCTGTCCATAACACACGTAATATTCAGAGGCCTTTTCAGGTTCCCTGAACACAATTTGAGGGCTGCTTTCTGCTTTCCCTTGCAAAAGAGAATGTGAGAGCTCACCCAGAAAATGTCCATGTCTTTTCAGACTTTGGATGTTAGGGGAGATAACATGCCAGGATACATTTAGAAAATGGTGGAGTGCAACCAAGGACCTCGTGAATGCCCCCAGCCATGGTTGATACTGGATGGCAAAGAATAAGAAGTACCTAAGAAACCCATAAAAATTGAAAGAACCCATAAAAGAACCCATAAAAGAACCCAGAACAAATGATTTATCTAATTAGCAGGCACAGCAGAATATCCCAAATATTTGGAAAACCTGTATGTCAAACTGCATGTGCAACTATCCATTTGCCTGTGCAGTCATTCAGACACTCTTCAAAGGTCTATGCACACTTCTACAGGCTAATCGTTTGCTGGAATGTAGATAACAATAGCAATATATAATACAGACCCTAAATAGAAGAGCCAAGACATCATGCCACTTCTGAGTCAGTCCTTTTATTTCTCTTCTGAAACTTGACATAAAACTTCTATGAATGTATGAGTTTTGCTGAAAGGCATGAGAGCAATATCTCAGGAAACTATTAGAGTAATTCAGCTGGCAAGAGTGCATTCATTTTGCTTTCTAGAAGTTCCAACTCTGTTTTACTAAAATGCTTTAAAGCATGTAAATTTTAAAGTGCTGACTATATTTCTATTCACGCCATAGCCAATCCATGTACTGCTCAGAGAAATAGTCATGAAGACAAGAAATATAGTAATAATTATATTCCATATCCTTTTTTGGTAATGATTAGTGAATAAACTTCTTTACATGTGTTTGCTGTGATTACCAAATCAATAGTAACCTTGCATTAATTATTTCTCTCTATTGGCTGGAGTGTTACATTTCTAGACATTCTTGGAATTATATTTATATGAGGAAATGTTATGTGATTTTATTTGATTTAGTCTATTTTCTCTTCATTCTAACATGAATCTTTTAATGATGCTATTGTGTTAAATGGCCATGAACTGATTTCTGAAAAAATGCTTTTAAAAAATACTGAGTAGGATGATAAGGAATGACTAATTGTTATGTCTGGAACAATTAAATATTCTGGGAATTGCCATATAGAGAAAAAAGGAATATGACAGAGCTCTCTGAAACCCAGAGAGCTACACAGCAGGTATTACCAAACAATTGTACACTGTTGTAAGAATATAACAGTGAAGAAAAATAAAATATAACTATCAGGTAGGCAATTAAAAGGAGAATAAGTAACAGATAAACTCTGCATATTTAAGGGTGGTATGATTCTGTATGGCTTCAAAGACATCTTTGTACAAATCCACAGAAACATTAGTAAAGGATTATTGAATATAAATATATTGCATTCTATTCATGAGATCCATAAATATAATTTGTTATGGTCAGAGAAAGTATCATTACATGTTTTCCAGTTCAGATCTTTCACAAAACAGCTACTACCCTGCTTGTAGCTATGATCCATGGTGGTATTGCCAGTGTCATGTTATTAACAATAAATTTAAAAAGAAATCTTCAAAACAAACGAGACAGATTATGACCTCATAAATGTTCTGTAATTTTCCTTCAAGGTCAAGTCTGGGTTCCTAACTATTCCTTCTTTTTTTTTGTGTGTACTTTGAGTAGTGCCATGAGAAAGCTATGCAGAAGTACCACAGGATACTTGACTAGTTCAACAGACCTCCTTCAACAGTATGAGACCTATTTCTGGTTCATTTAAACCCCTTGTTTGGGTTACACTTGAGAAATAAGCCAGCACAGAGATTTAAATAAATAAATTATTACCCTTGTTAATAAACTTTAAAGCCACACTTTTCAAAGAAGCCAGGAGCCAAAAGGAGGCCTCATTTTCCAAAAACACTGTTCTCAACAGAACACCATGTTTCCCAGACGGTTAAATGCCCAGTGCTCTTTTTGATCTTTTAAACATTCACGCCAGAAGGTGTTCATTTTCTGAGTGATTTCAAATAAAAAAAGGGCTGAAAATAAAACCACACTTGAGAACAGAGGGTTTCACAGTGTAGATTTGTACAGCACTTATGAGTTGTATTTGCTTGTGTCTGTGATCAACATTGCGTTCAAAGATCCCACAGTTTTTAAATATTTAACTGGACAGAAAAATCTATATTTTTGTTTGTAAAACTTGTCTGTAAGAGATGTTAATCAACTTACTGCCAGAGAAACAAGACAGTCCCATGTGTATAACACAATGGGTGCCCTCCAAACCGGACAGCAAGGCCAGTGCGCTTGCTGCAGCTAAGGGAAGGCCTTTCTTCTGCTGTTCCTGACACCGCATCATCCAGTCTCTAGGTAGATATAAGAAATGATTGCAGCTGTATAGGAAGCATGTAAACATTTGTGTGTGCAGTGTGACTACAGTAAATTACTGGATCAGAGACATGAGTTTTCTAATACAAGAATCTGCCCTTGAGATAGCCACAGGATATATATCTGAGAAAAGAAAACCCCTGAGTTGATAAATATGGAAATAGAGGATAATCTTCTTCCATAAAGATTGAATTTTCAACCCCAAGAATTTGCTTTAAAGCCTGAAAAATGAGTTTTGATATCTATCTCATTATCCTTTTTTCTTTTTTTAAGCATTGGGTATTACATCTGAGGATTCTTGACTGTACAACATGCAAAGTTCCTTCTTGTCNATTTAATAGGAATATAGTTCAAGGAATAGAAATTCAAATTTGTTATGTGACTTTAAAAAAATCTTCAAACTCTATAGTGAAAATGTATGGTTCTTGCTAAACATTTCAGCACCTTGTCAAAATTTGTGGTAAAAGTATACAGTTAGATTTCTGGGATCTATTTTTCCAATGAATACACATTCCTATCTCCTAGTACAATGAGTAAATATTAGAAATGGGAAGAACAGGTATAGAAAAATAGATATAAAAATGTGACAGGTATTTCTGCAAAATAAATATCCTCTGTTAATGGTTTTGTTGCAAGCAGTTTGGGAAACTCAATTCTTCATAAATACTAGAAATTTCTCTGGGTATGACCTTCTGTTAAATATTTTCTGTCATCTTTCACAGACTAACTTATAGTAATCTTTAATGTATTCTTTCTCGGAGTTTTTTTTATACATATGCAACACTTATTAAGATAGATGCAATAGGAACGTATGTTATTCTGATAAAACTGTTTAACAGGAAAAGTAATTGTACAAGTAGAAAAAAGTATTTTTTAAAGAAATAAGGTAATTGACCTATGAATATATATAATTTAAGAACCACCAGTGTGAGATTAGACCTTCTCTTAAAACTTTCTTTCATCTACTTACCTATATAGGAATAGTGACAAGGAGATCTTGGTCATGCATATTTGGACGAGACTGAGCTTTTATCACAGACAGTTTTAAAACCAATTACAAATCCATGTCCATAATTTATGATTCCCTGTACATAAATTTGCCTCTAAAAATGCCAGAGTTTTATTTACACACCTGTTGAACTTACTCTCCAGAGATCAGGAAATTTGAAGGAAAAAAGCAGCAGTAGAGTAGTATTACAAGGATGCTCTGGTGATTTCCCTTTAAAGTTTGTCCAGTGTCACCTCAAAAACATTTTATGGTATGAAAGGGTAGCACTGTTGCATAGAAACAGAAACCATGGAGGTGCTCACAGCTTGGCAATTTTCTGTGTGTACAGAACTTGTTTCCCAGAGGGAGACTTTATGAAATAAGTTCATATCTACAATTCTGTGAATGTACAGCAGATTGGTGGATGAAGTGTTAGATTGGGAGTTGAGTTGGACAGCAGCATATTTCTTTGGATTGTTGGTACTGCTAATCATAATCCAAATCTACTCAAGTTGCAAAAAGGTTTAGTTAGCTTTTTCTGCAAGTTTTTCTTTCCTCTCCCTCTTTTTAAATTTTCCATTTTCTTTTCCTCTTTTCCTTTTCTGCTTTTTTTTTTTTTTTTTTTTTTTTTTTTGGTTTTTTTTTTTTTTTTTGGGTTTTTTTTNTTTGTTTGGGTTTTTTTGTTTTGTTTTTTGTTTTGTTTTTTTTTGACGGAACAGTGCTTGTGGGGTTTTTAAAATTTACTTGTTTCCTTGCTCCCTATAAAAAAGGCTGTAGAAATAAAAGAGAAGCAATGTTCCTTTACAGTGAATGTGTCATGAACATGTATTTAGAAGTACTGTAGCAATTTAATTAATAAATGTGTAGTAAACACATTAATTTGTGCATTCTCACAAACAATCACAAAGCTTTTGTTGTGTCTTTTCTTACCAAGTTGCTCCGCTAAATGTTTTCCCCTCTCAGTGAAGATTACCCGTTCATCCTCCATGTCACATTTGTTGCCAACCAAAATAACCTGGGCATTATCCCAAGAGTATGTTTTGATTTGAGTTGACCTTAAAAGAGAAAGGGAGAGAGAGGAGTCAAAGCAAAGCAAATTCCCCTTATGTCAATTTCAAACAGAGTTGCAAGAAGACTGAAGAGACAACACTGATTTTGACAACTAGGGTAACATGATTCTGTTTAACACAGATTTCAAATAAACTAAGCATTATCTTTCAGTATCAACACAGAGATAGTATCAACACAGATTTTAGTTTCTCTTGCTAAAAATAATATTTTTTCTGCCATAAACATTCTTCCAGTACTTTTAGAGAGATTATACTTTCTCCCATTTTAACATTTTAATACAAATTTAATATTCTAAAAACATAGCTCTGAAAGAAAATCAGCAAAGTATTTACTTCTTTCACTTTTGAGATCAAGACTACATTTAGTAGCAAAACTTCTAAAATTTCAAACCTTGTCTGTCTTCCTTCTTATGTTTCTCTCCAGCACATTCCTCTGCAGGTCTCTGATCTACCAGAAGGTCAGCAACAACTACACTGTGCATTAAGCCGTGGGCAGGGCTTAGTTTGAACTCTGATTTACCTTCCATTTAAACTATACAAGCCTTAACCATGACTGCAGCTGAATGGAAGTGTCTGAGGCCTTAAATGCCATGGGGACCCATGAGTGCTGGTGGTGAAACAGCTTACAATGCTCTCTTTGAATGTGTGCAGATAATGGGTAAATTAGAACCATACTCATGGTACCTCTCAGTTGCTGCCTGCCACTGTTCGGCTGGTACCCAGATCTGCCCTGTAGAACGAAAGTTCCACAGCTGGCTCCAGGCTCAGCCAAGAGTGATGCTGCTGGTTACCATCTTCTGACTGGGAGCAGTACCTGCCCTTGAAGGTACCGTCCTTGAAGGATGCAGGAAAATTACTCCAAGCACTTAGGCTTTGTTTTGGACTTGTGACTATATCTGGCTCTAAGCTCTAAGTTTTTGGTGGGATATGGAAACCTCTTCTGTCTTCATATGATTAATGGAGAGAGAAAAAGACAGAGAGCACACCTCTTTTGGCCAGCCTGTCCCATGCCATTTCCTCTCCTTCCCCCTCCTTGGACAAGACAATGTGTTTAGGAAAATGGCAATAGAATAGAAACTAGCTTCTATAACTACACATTTATCTGAGGACGCCCTTCTTCTCAATGTCTCTTTGACAAAAGATGAAATAGCTTCAAAAACCTGTCACCTAAATGTCTTGTAAGCTGTTCTCTATGGGTATTGCATGGGTATATTCACTAATGACCCCTTATCATAACACATCCATCATCTCTGTATATTGAGACCCCCGTCTGCAAATTCATACATTCAAAAANTTTTTTTATATCCTTGTACTCTAATGGGACTTTTGGGAAAAAAAAAAAAAAAAAAAAAAATTTGTCTGATTGATTCCAATAAAGACAGAAAATTGATCAAATCACCCCAGCTTTTTGCTTATTGCAAAACCAGAGGGATGGCCATGGAAAAAAGCTGCTACAGATATCATTATGACCCTGGGTCCAATGCCATTGCCTACAGGTTCCCTGCATGAGTCAAAGAACCTCTCTGCCATGCCTCATGGGTTTGCAGTGCCAGGCAGAGAAATTTAAACGGAAGGATCACTGCCTATATGAATGCTTCATTTTATCACAGTGACCAAAATTAAGCTGATGGAAGTCCCAGACATTTTGTGCTACAGATTTTCCCTTGGGCTTAACCTGATCTTTGCTTCAAGAAGTGGACATTGTGCTACTTTGAAACTATTTTCATAGCAATTTGAGTAGGTGTAAAGTATTGTAATCAAAGAGAAGTCAGACTTCCCCATGCACTTATATTTTACTAAAGATACAATTTCTCAGAATAAAAGGACAACATGCATTTACTTTGGTAGAAATGTCCATTTGGAATCATGCTGAGTGGTTAAGCAATGTAGAATTATTATTGTGTTTTTAACCAGAATTACATTTGTCACCACAGCAACTTTGCAAATACTTCCACCTCAAATGTCAAGGTATGCTAGTCTATTAAAGATTATTAAAAAAAAAATTAGCTCTGAACAATTACTAGTTGGGAGCCAATTTATCCCCTTTATGTCAGCAGGAAATCAAACACATTTCAAAAGTAAAATATACAGTAAAGTTATCAAGCTTTACAGAAGTAATTACTTACATAATCTATAAAGTTGAAATAGAAAAAAAACTGATGAAGAAATACAGCCTGAAGATATATCATTACACAACTGTGAAGAGCATTCATTCAAACATGTTTTGCAAATTTTGCCTCCAGATCTTTACACGAGTTTCTTTCATTAAGATTGTAAGGTCCCTTCATTTTACTGCAGCCAGATGTGATTTTTTAAATTATACAACTACAAATCTGTGCATTCAAGTTCTTCTCATTACCAAAACAACTTATTTTATTAATAGACATTTTTAAATCTGTCTTGCTTTTCTCTCATCTTCTAGTTATATATATTTTTAGTTACAAGAAGATATCTTGTCCTTGTAAACAAATTCAAAGGCTAACATTTTGCACATGACTCTGTAGCGCAAAAATATAACCAACTGAAAATTAGTCAAATGTATTAATACCCAACACCACTCCAGGAGAAGCTTTATTCAAAGGATATAATAGACTCATCACAGTTATGTTTTCTTTTAGGCATATAGTTCTACTATTCGCTTCTGCAGGTTTTGATTCCCACAACTCTCCACCACAGCCAACACATAGGTCACTTGGAAAAAGGAGATTTTGTTGTTCCTTGCGTACATGACCTTCCAAATGACCAAGGCTTCGGATTAATCCAAAATGCAAACAGTTGCCCTTGTAAAGTACTTCAGCCTCAGGAAGATTGAAGACATAAAAAGGTAAAGATGATGTTTGCAGTAAGCTGAAAAAGACAATTCTTGGTCACTCTCAGTGACCTGGTATATGCCAATAGTAATTTACCCTGTAAATCTTTCCCTTTCTTGTTTTATGGTAGGCAGGCAATCTGCATCATGCTTGGATTTTTATAATGCATAGACTCCAGTGGGGCAGATTAATGGAGGAGTGCAATGATCCATTACTTTCCATGATCAACAACCACATTTGTTCTCCCTGCACTGCAATTCTACCTGCTCCTTGTCAGAAAAGAAGACTTGTTGAATGTAACTAAAAGCTATTCTATTGGCTTATCTTAAAATGGGGAGATTTTCAAATAACTGCCCAGGCAACAATGGCAAGGGGCTTATGTGTTCTCTTGGTTAGCTTGCAAGGAATGCCGCAGACTGTGACAGAATGGGGTTCAGGAACACACCGCCCCAGCTGGCTGAGGCAGCTGAAATGCTGGAAGGCAAGATAGATAGCACAGAGAAATATGGGGGAGCTGCTCTGATGTTACTGCTCTGGAAACCACACTGTTCACATTAGATTATGTTATAAAAGTTTATCTGTACATCCAAAAGAAGCACAGAGAGATTATGGCAGGAGAGATAACCCAAATAATAGCCTCGCCCTGGCTGCTCTCAGGTCTATTGCAGGAAACATCAGATTATCCAAAGCCTAGGTCCACTAGCTTGGACAGTGGAGCGTACTAAAGCAGGTTGCCAAATTAAGACTCACAAAAAGACCTGGATACCACATTCAGGTCCCTTCCCAGGTTTTTCCAAGAAAGTCCCAGCCCACTGTCCAGCATGAAACCCAACACTGCAAGTCAGCACTGGCAGCTTATGTCCACATTCAAGAAACTGAGGAGAATGAGATTCAGGAGCAGGTACTGTGCAGATTGAGTTTACAAACCCAGTTGATGGAGGGAGCCACAATGTTTACGTCTGCACAAGTACATATTCTCAGGAGTTGGCCCGATGCTGCACTGCTTCGGAGGGAATCAGTGTGAGATGATGATGCTCTTGGTGTTTGTGGGAGCACTCTGGGTGGTCCTGGGTGTTTTTGACTGCAGTGTGTGTGTATATGGTCATGTGTATATAAATTTACATGTATTCTACCTCTGTGAGTTATGTGCACATGGCCTGCTGGCAATAGATATAGAGCCTCACTACTGGTTGGACCTGGCATATAGAGCTGCAGCAGCCTCTCCCCTCTTAATCAGATCTAGAAGGATATATTTTCCTCTGACTTCAGGCTTAACATAGCTGTGCCTGGGTAACACTGCATTGCTTCTTGGAGAAATTGCCACAGAAGGTAAACCTGCTGTTTGCTGCACTCAATATATTTCAGGTTGCAGCCACGCTGGCATACCTTGAGTTACTCTGAATATCTCTTCAGATGATCACTTTTTACTAACTCATCTATGTCATAAAAAATATTCATAGAACCAGGAACAGTCTTTTGTATATTTTCACCTACAGACTGCATGGAAGGGAAGCAAATATATTCAGTAAAGACATGTCCATAAAGTAAATATTCCAGGAATATGAACATTTAGAGATAGCCTCAATCTATTCACCACGCTTTGGACATGCCCTCCAAGGATGCTTGCCTACCATTGAGTGGCTGGTTTCTATTGGCTTTTTAGATTAACTATGGTAGGTCACATGCACAGACAGCAAGAGAAGCACCCTAACAAAAATGCTCCAGAGGGACCTACTTATAATGTTTATTCCAGCAAGTTAGGGAAACATGTTGTTAATTCTGATGTTTTGATTTATGAAAGGAGTACTCAAAGAACTGGGGTGGGTGCATCATCTTGCTCAGAAAAAGAAATAAGAATACCCAAACCTAAGCAAAAAACTTCAAACAAACCAAAACCAAATTAAAGAAACCTCTACCAGACTGTTTTTGTTTGTTTGGGTTTTTTTTTTAATGTTACTGTTATGTTGAGTCCACTGATTAATCCTTACAATTCTCCCAACTTTATCTGTTGCATGGTGACTGCAAATTCCATTAGCTGAATTATTAGAGCTCTCAGTGTAGTGGTGGGACCTTTGCTGAAGCCCAGCTTATCTATTCTTTCTCAGTTTATTTGGTGAGAGGAAGCATCAGAGAAGCAACTATGAATTTGGAGTGGCTTCCAAAAGTGTTCAGTGTCCCCAGTTGGTCTTCCTGCCTTTATTTGCTAAAGAGTGTTCCAAGTGTCCGTGCCTCTCTGAGCAGGAAGGGTTGTTTTCCAGCTTTTCCAAGAGACATCATTTTCCTTCTGTAATTGAAGCAAGGAAGGGTCTCTTTCCCCCTTCACCTAGTCTCCCTCCTGTGATATGGGAAGACACACCATTGCCAGCTCCAACTCCTTATCGAAACAGGAATGGTAAGGGGAAGCTCTATCCTTCACATCTTTTCAGAAGATGGGATCATGCCATGAATCCTTTTCCACCCTCCTTGTCTGTGAGGAGCTCTGACACACTTCCCATTCAAGCCAGCTTTTTCATAGAGTGCATCTGAGGTCTCCTTCATACAACCAAGAGTTTTCTACACTTCAGTGTACACCATGGGTTCCATGCTTTTTCCCACTCCCTCTATGTCTCCTAAACACGTATTATTCCCAGCCATACTGATAGGTTAGTTGTCTTATGAATGCCCCAACATCTTGGAGTTTACCTATCTCCTCTCCCTCTCATGCTTACCTTTTGGATAAGCATGAGAGAAAGCATGATGAAAATCAATGTGTAGGATTATTCTGTGTGTCACGTTAAATGTCTGCAATGCTCAGTCTTGATGGCCATTTGGAATCTGGCTCTGTACCAACTGGTCTGCTTAGACCTTGCTCCAGGCAGGTTAAGGAGGGAGGTGGCCTCAGGCTTTTCATCTGCTCTCCAGTAAAAAATCTAGCATTAGTGGGAGACAAGCCATCCAAAATATATAAACCTACCAACCAAAACCGCAACTCAGTTCTGTAATTGGGATTTTGGAGAGTACTAAGTTTAAAAATTTGAAGCAGTCTTAGCAAAAACAAGACAAAGGGTCCTTGTACTTGAAAACACGACATTTGTGGCCACAGTTATTTACATAGCAGGAGTATACTAGAAATAATTAGTCATGATGTTAGTAATAATAAAAAGAATATGCTAACATTTGCCAGATTTTAATTGAACTGATGAATAGCTGGAGACATACACAGAAATAGAACAGCCTTTAAGAAACAGCTCAGGATCTTTCCTCCTCTACTGACAAGGAAAATCTGGACATTTGCAACTTTTGAATTTTTTCTACTTGTTCCCTCCTTCTGGTGTGCTCTACCTGCAGACCATAAATCTTCCATGATTGCTGCTAATAGAAATAGTGTTGTCTCTATCTCACTTATATGAACCCCTCAATAATTATTGAAACCATTACTGAAGACCATGGGAAACAATGGATAAAGGAAATAATTATCAAAATAAAAAGCCGATGTAGAGGAAAATGTGATGTAGAGGAGAATGCAGAAATTGCACCTCAGTCATTCTCAAGGTGATTTTAATAGATCTAATGGACATTCTAGCATCTTCCATTCTATCCAGAATTCATGATATATTGAATGTTATGATGTGATGTTTATTTTCAGTGATGGCACTGGTACCCACTGACTGCAAGTGCTTACTAACAGATGATAGAGAATAGGCAAAGAATCACAGCAACACAGAAGTACAGAAAAGAGATGGAAAAGGGCAATAAAAGGGTGAAAAAGAAAAAGGAGAAAAATAAATTTACTTCACCCTCGCTATCACAAAACAGCAAGACAAAAAGGATCTGGGGAGAAGTGGATGTGCTAAGGATAAGTTTAGTGTGGGTAGCTTGGTAAGCAGAGCAGTTTGAGCTGCAGATTGTACTCTGGGTGGCAGAAGGAAAGGTAAAGGGAGATACTCCTTGCATAAAAAAGGGCCTGAGAACCTGTGGTGTCAGCCAGGTGACTGGGCTGGACAACAGGAACTGATTACCCAAGACTTTTGAGGGCTTAGACTCAGAGGTTATAAAAAGCCCAGAATTTCTTTATTAGGGGTCCCTCTTCAAAGGCACCTGCTCAAGCTGTTGTTATTGCACCATGATTGAATTATTTTAAGGATACAGATGTCAGAGACTCTTCTGTGGATGTCTGAGACTGTTATGGGAAAGGTAGGAGAGCCAATGAGGAAACCTGGTCTGACTGTGCAAGTATGGGTTTTGTAGGGAGTTAAACAGGGCACCTGCAGGGTCACTAGAGCCATCCACTGGGAAGAGGCTTTGGTCTTTAGGCAGGGCAGGTGTGGCTCCTGGATGGTTGGACAGGAAAGTTTCCTTTACACAAATAATATCAAAATGGGATACATCAACCCCTCCATGCTTGCAACAGAGCAGGATTTATGAGTATTGCTCAAGACTGACTGTATTTGATGTGTCAGTTGTTGTTTATACACTACTGTGCTTTCTGTCTGGATTGAAGGGCAAGTGAAGAAAAATGCCTTATGCCTGTGAAAAAAACACTGATATTGAAGAAAGCAGAACAATGCCAATGATTCATCACTTCCTCTGACAGGCTTTATCTTCTTTGTGCAGAGCCAAAGAGTGCACACCGTGCAATGAAAGACTACACATTTAACCTTTTTTTTGAGGAAGATAGACTGATGATGCAGAAGCTGTATGACAGGTACAACACTAACAAATTTCTGGTTCATTCTCAGCCAGAAAGCTAGTCAAAATGCACATTATCCAGAGGATCCAGGTTTTCATTGTTCTGGTAAGAATTACATCTACTTAATGAAAAGAAACCCTTCTCTACAAGCTTTTGAGGCTAGAACTTCATTTTAGAAAACTGCATGTTACATTTCAGTTTTGACAGGCTGTAAAAACATTCACAATTAATCCAGTTCTTTTGGAGATAAAACTGAGCTGATCTTTAATATGTGTATTTTTATAATCTTATGCAAGGAAATATGACCCTTTGTGACAATTTTAGATACCTAAAAGGAAAAAGAAGATAGAAAGCAGGGATACCAGCTAAAGATGTAAGAGCTGATATTCTTTGTGAGTTTATGGCATTTATTCTTATTTATTCTTTGTGATATTCTATTGCCGTAATTGTAATGAGGAAGTATATACTTAACCAGTGATGTCCAATCTGGGTCTACATTTAGTAGAATGCAATAAGAACTGACATAGCATTAATAATTACACAATTCTGTGTGGTAATTAGGATGGGAGGCAAGGCATTATAGATGTTCATCAATCAGAATTGTCTTTCTGGTCAACCATCTCTAGCTGTTCCTACTCTGCCTATGGAAGTGCCTTCCTATCCAGAGTTCTCTGCTGAGTACTTTATTGAGTTACATTTCATCTGCCATATAACATACAACTATTTTTTGAACAATCCGTGTATTAGCTTTGATGCCTTTTCTGCACAATGTTGTTTCAAATAAGAATATTAGTGTCTGTTATTTTCTGAAAATTATTTTCTGACATTAAAATGCAAATCCATTGGATAATGGTCTATGACAGCATATTAATATATTGTTGGCAAAAGACATTAAGTTTAAACTCTAATTTTTTACATACTTCTTTTTAGCTGGAATTACAATAAAAGACCAAACACCTATAGGGTATACTCAATTTGTGTTAAGCAGATTGTAGATGTCCATAGTTTTTGCATCTTTGGAACTTTGCAAACTGATTTTTTCACAGCTGTCAATACACCTTGAAACTGCTTTCCAATACCAGTGTAGCAAAAGCCCAGTATGGAATTACTGCATTAATAAAAATAAAAAAGATTGTGCTCTAAGTTAGTACTATACTCTGTATCCCTCTGCCCCAGTACCTCCGGTGCTGGAGTTCTGATGGCTCTCTCTTTAGAGGAAAAGCCCTCCAGGTGGGATGTTTCCCTGTTTCCAGTCAGCACATCTCAGCCCCAGGCAGAGCAATGTCACCACACACCCGACACAGTCACCAGTCACCAGTACACACACTGGAGCCTGTTTTGTCACAGAGACAGATACCAGGGAATTTGTGGGGGAGTTCATTAGCTATTCCATGGCTGAATGTATGCAGAATTCATAAAAGAGAGTAAATTTCTTTACAGCCTATCACATTTCTTCCTTTTCTGGTGTGTAGTATATATTAACAGTATAAAGCCTGTTTTCTAGGCTTTTTGTTTAGAAAACTAGAATAGATATTTACAAAACCCATTAATAATACATTAAAATAGTGTATTAGACACCAAGGGCTAAGAGATCTTACAAGCAACTTCCTTGTATTTTTTATCAGGATTAAACAATATAAAGTACATCTCAATATTTATTTCTTATTCACAGGAGTACAAAATCTTCTCTTACAACAAGGTTTACTTATGGGCAGACCAACTAATATAGCACTTTTTTCACAGTAGGACACATGTTAATGAAGAGTTTTTATGTTGTGTATAATGCCACAAGCTGTGTCATACTGTGGGAAGTGATTTAACAACTCACCACACAGACAAAAGGCTGTACATTTTAATTTTCTCCCCACTGAGAAACCCACCATTAAATTATCATCCTTCAAAGCTGCTAGCACACATGCACAGTCAAAACAATAAAAAAAAAGGAGGGGTTGAAAAGAGATGGAAAAAAGCCTTTATAGGAAAATAATATTCATGGAAAAAATAAAAGGCAAAATACAGACTGCACTCGCACATCTTTTGATTATCCCCTTGTTTTCATATTCCAGATGCCTCCACATAAATGATTCTGTTTATCACCAATTTATGTTGACTGCCCAGACTGTCGCTGGAATTCCAAGTAATGACCCTAATCAATCCAGCTGATCCTAACTCTGGTATTCGAAAAACAGAGTTATAAAACACGGGAGTTATGAAGAAATTTACTAAAACTACTACAGCATCTGCTTGAGTATATTGCACTTTCAAGTAAATGAACAACTTTTTTTTTTTTCAACTTTTCATTTTTTATATTTTTATACATAAGGAAACAGATACAGACAGATACGTATGTGTCCTCATTTTCTGTTTTTCTTTCTTAGAGTGATGGGCCTTTGGGAACTAAAAAAAAAAAAAAAATAGTTAAGCAAGCAATACTGATGCTGAACAAGATATTTTAGTCCTAGATTCTCATATCTAATACTTTCCTCTTCACTGCAGCTACAACATTCCCCTAAGACTGGACTACACTGCCTATCAAAGAGGATCTTGCACCTTGGATTACTGACTAGCCTCGCATCTCTAGCCCCAGAGAGCACCTACCCAAGAGTGGCATTCTGGGAGTAGTGAAGTTCTTAAAGGCATAGTCAAGTTCTTTTGTTTTGTACCAATATTGAGAGTTCTACAGCAATCATTGAGCTGGATCACAGAGCTCATTTTTTTCATCTTTTCTTTTAAATAGCAAATCCAGGTTCATATTTACAATATATATCTTAAGTATCTGCCAACAGGACATTCCTATTTTAAGGAATTTCTGATTAAAAAAACTCCCAGGAACTCTAACTTGAGCCTGACTTTTTATTGTCGAATCTCATTAGGAAATGCATTGCACATTTGTCACTCCTTGTTGACGAAGGGAGACGCCG
>VWZN01019654.1:1064-14436 GCA_013396955.1 Regulus satrapa | reverse complement strand
AAGGAAAGGAAGAAAGAAGGAAAGGAAGAAAGAAGGAAAGGAAGAAAGAAAGAAAGAAAGAAAGAAAGAAAGAAAGAAAGAAAGAAAGAAAGAAAGAAAGAAAGAAAGAAAGAAAGAAAGAAAGAAAAGAAAGGAAGGAAAAGGAGAAAGAAGCGAAGGAAAAGGAGAAAGAAAGAAAGAAAGAAAGAAAAAGAAAAGGAGAAAGGAGGAAAGGAAAAGGAGAAAGAAGGAGAAGGAAAGGAATGGATGCATTGATATATAAAGGTGAAGCAGGGACAGAGTGGGACCCTAAAGCCATGGAGAGGAAATCTGTAATGTGCCCTACACAATTCTAGGCAACATGTCCCTGTTTATGGCAGCCCAGCCCATTAAGGATCAGGTTCTCTTCTATCAGCTGTGAAATGTTTGTAACTCAGTGGCATCTGTCAGATGTGTTCAGGAACAGTCACTAAACTAGTCTGGCAAAATTGGCTCCACTGCTGAGAAATCAAAATGATCACAAGAATGATTTGAAAAGAAGAGGGAAAAAGGCAAGGTACCTGCTCTGGAGTGCTGAGGAGGCACGGGGTGGGTAGTTCTGTTCTGTAGCAGGTGGTGGTGGGCATGCAGTGTGTCTTCACAGACACAGCAGGTGTGAGGCACATTTTGGGGAGAGAAAGTGCACTTTGTTGTGTCCCCCAACAGAGTGATGCACGACGAGGTGAGTGACACGGAGAACATCCGGAAGAACCTGGCCATAGAGAGGACCATAGTGGAGGGCTGTGACATATTGCTAGATACCAGCCAAACCTTCATACGGCAAGGTAAGACATTCCTTTGCTACACTGCCCAGTAATTGTGAAAAAACCCCAACAAGCCAGCACTAAAGGCAGCAGGGTTCACACTGCCATCGTCAGGCTGGGCGCTGCACTGGGAGCTTGTCAGTGTCCTGAGCCTGCCCCTGGCTCCTGCAGGGCGAGCCACAAAACACCCTGAAAACAGTAGATTTTGGGCTGGGTTTGGTCCTCAGGTCTGTGCTGTTTTCTTCAGGAACCATGAGAACCAGCAGCACACGAGTGGGGACTGTGATTCCCATTCTGCCTGGACTGCGGTCCCAAGGGGATGGAGCAGGGGAAGAGCTCCTTTCCCTTTCTGTCTATTCATGGTGGCTTTGGAAACGCCTCCTGTTGAGTAGTAGTTATGGCAGAGGTGGAATTTGTTGTTAAGTTCTGGAAAACTATGCTAGAGTAATGTTTCCATTTTAAATAAGGGGCAGGTTTTGCCAGGAATTGCAAATTTGTTACAATTCTTACTTGGTGGTGTTTAAGTGCTTATTTTTCTCCCATTTATATAATATATAAATAATATATAAAAAATATTATATAATATTTTACTTTTGTATATCTTAAAGCAAGTTACTACGTTTATACACAGTACCTACAGATCTGTAGTGCAGGATTTTGACAGGTTTGTCTCCTTCGTGCTGAAAAGCATTATATATACACTCAGGAAAGGTTAGGAATATAATTTTGGTGCATCCCTTCACGAAGCCTTTTCCAGATAACCTCAGCAGAACATCTGGTATGTGATGGGGCCATATTGCACCTGGTAATTAATAGGGCTTCTGTACATTTTGAAATGCTTTTTGTGCTGCTTTTGCAGCTATGTGGCCAAACTACAAAATTTTCTGTAATAGCTTCCAGCATTATTTTTACAATACACTAATAATATTGTTTTTACAAACCCTATTACTCTACTTGATTCTTCATTAAATTGATGCATTTGTTATCTCTGAAGGGTTTTAAGAGTTATGATTATGGCTTTGAGTAAAAAACCAAGTTCTTTTGCACCCACAGACAAAAAATTATAATGCTGTGATTATCCTAGGTGGACTTGTACCATGAAATCAAATGGAATATTAGATGTTTTTCAATATTATTACAATACGTAATACAAGCATTTATTTATTTATTTACTTATTATTTATTTATTGTTGTATTTACAAGTATGTATATATTTTTTTTTTTTAATTTTCCCATTAAGACTGATAATATTTTGTCTGTGTCCCCACTGCTTCATCAGTAAAACTCAGGTTTTTTTTCTGTGGGAATCAGTCTGAACAAATTACTGTTGGCGTGTGAGGCCCAGGCCAAACCCTGTGAGTAAATTAAATTCAGATTTATTTCTAGGCACACAGTCAGAGGACAGTGGATGGGAGTGTGTGTTACAGAGGGTTGTGTCAGTTCATCTGGTGGAACATCCACTGCCTGTGATTCTGTGCAAGGGCAGAAATCTGAATAAAGCAAATGAAGTAATGGAGCCCATCTCCCTTCTCCATCTGACAGTGGAGTCACTTTGGCAGTGATGTCCGTCTCCTCTGATTTCACTTAGGCTTCTCTTTGTTATCTTGATTAGTCTAGATGGGCACAGGAACTTCACTTTCAGCTTAAAACAGGAGAAAGGTGCCACTACCTTTGTTCAGGCTCCTTTTGTGGGTGTTAATTACAACTTTTTAATGTGTTCCAGACTTGGCATTTTTAAGAGGTTGATTCTGATGAGTTGCACATGTGAAGACTATAGGAACTGTCCCTGGCAGTGTTTTGCAGTGCACATTGTGAATTCCCCTTCAAGTCTCTGGTGGTCTGATTTTCCCTGCCTCTCACTTAGGTACAGAGTTCTTAGTCAGGCACACAAACAACTGAGGAACACTTTCTTTGTGAGGCTGGAGGAGACTCAAGGAGTTTCAAATCCGTTGACACCCAAGCAGCTGGACACCTCGAGCCCCTCTGCTGCCTTCAGGCACTCTGATGTTTCTGCCATCAGCTGCTGTGAATTGACCTCTGCTGATAAAGATACCATAACCACAAAACCACGCAGTAGCTGGAGGTGGAAGGAACTTGGGAAGCTATCCATTCCTGTCTCAAAGCAGCACCAGCTGGAGGAGGTTACTTTCTGCCATGTCCAGTCAGGATTTTGTGTTTCCAAGGATGGAGACTCCACAGCCTCCTTGAATGAGCAACCTCTTCCAGTGTTAACCCTCCTAGAAGTTGCCAAAACCAAAAAAACAAAACAAACAAACAAACAAACAAAAAAAAACAAAAAACAAAAAAAACAAAAAAAAAGAGTAAAAAAGCCTTAAAACCACCAGCATGGGGAAAGCCAGACCGAGCTGCTAAATCAGACAGTTTAATGTAGACTTCTGAGTGTTGGATTTGTTTATAGAGACGTTTATGTTCCTCGGATTGAGCAAAGGCTGAGAGAGTGGCTGTTGAAGCATTGAAGTGCTGGAAGTGCTCAGGCCTGTGTCTGGATAAAAATTCATGGGATTACACTATTGTCCAAACGATACTGCTAGTGAATGTTCTAAAATTAGCTTCAGTTGCTCATTGCATCTGTACATTGGCCAATTGTGACCACGTTTTTCCTTAAGAGGAAATCTGTGGTAGAGCCAATGCCCAGTTTCGTTAACCAGTAAAGCTTGATGAGAATGCCCAAGGTCTTTGCTTGGTGTCAGCCATGCAGAATGTGTAGGAGATGTGTCCCTCTTTGCAAATTTGAAAGAGAGAAAATGCAGTCTCTGCTTTCTGCTTTTAGAGAGAAATTTGCTCTGTTTTACCTTATTAAACAGTGTTTCAGCAAGAACGCTGTTTAACCTTCATGGCAGAACAGGGTATGATAGTCCTGAAACCATTCTAATAAAAATAAAAATAAACAAATAAAATTTACCTGTAAATCTACTTCTGTAAGCATTTCATATTTATAGGTACTATTACTCTGCTAAGCAAAGCAGAAACAAAATGAACAGATTGAATGTTGCTATCCTAAATGTGTAGATGGAATTTTAGGACTAAAAGTACCCCGGGAATTTTGTCTGGGAGTCGTTTTGAACTCACTGGCCTTGCAGTGAAGCTTGAGGGACAGTCAGTGTAACATGTAAAAGTCACTGTTCCAACGCATGGAAATTATCTCCTCCCTCTCTCTTACAGCTGAGGCAGGTTGGCTGTTTGTCCACGGGAAATGCACAACAGCCAAAAAATATTTATGGGTTTGGGTCAGAATGCAAATGAATCTGAAATGTTCCAAGTTCCACTGCAAAATTCTAGAGCATAACTTCACTCCACTATTCTGTTCCAGTGACACAAATTGTGTTATACATGTTTAGTCTGAATGCAAAATGCCTATCAGAGAACATTGTTCTCTGGCAAATTTACTGCTGTGTATTTACCTGTGTCAGTGGAAGTTTGCATGTTAATAACTTAAGGCTACTTGAATGTACAGAGAGAGCTACGTGTAAAAAAAAATGTAGATAAATAGCAGCTGTCTCAATTACTGCAGGTTTCTCTGTTTGTTAATTTACCATTGCGTATGTGAACGTTGAGAAAGACAATTCTTTTGACAACACAGAGTAGGAATTGCTAATTTAATATTCAATGGATAATTCTGTCGGGCTGGCATTTTGTCAGGATGCTGCCCCTACTCTGAGCTGTGCTGCAGCTGTGCTGGTTCGTATCTGGAAGAGGCAGGTCAAAGCCTTCTCTTCCTGCTTGTTCTGCTGTGCATCATGAGTTTCTTGGTGCTTTTATCACCTTGCTCCTGCCAGGGAGCTAAGACAGCTGCCTCTTCCCAGCATTATTTTCCTTCTGGTTTAGCTCTATGAGCACCTGATGTTGGAGCAAGACACGAGCCAGTGTGAAGGTAACAGTGAGGAGAGATGTGTGGGAATGAGACTAGGAGGTCTCTTGGCTGCCCTGTCTGCTAACAGCAAGTTGTATGGTGGAAGCCTTTCTGTTTAATCTACAGAGGAGTTGCACTTCACCACCAAATTTAACTCCTGCTCCAAATTTGGAGGTGATACACATGGTGGGATCAATCTGGAGAAGTTGGTCACAGACTGAGATGTGGAACAGCGGAGAAGCAGAGCTGTCCCCAGCCTGGAGCTCTGCAAAGCAGAACTGGGGCTTATGTAAGCAGGTTCAATTTAGTTCGGGAGTGTTTTGCTGGTAACACATTTCAGACGAGCTGTGGAGCTCTGACAGTTATGCAGCACAGGAGAGGAAGAAGCAGTGTGCTTCGTCTCCATCTCTCTTATGCACGGGCACACACACAGAGTCTTTTCCACCAAAAGGAACGTTTCTGAGTTCTCTCTCCATTCTCTGCCTCTCTGCTGTGGAAGTGCCTTGTCTTTTGCAAGTGTCAGTGGCTGTCCAAGTGGGTTTGCTGCTCAGCCAGGTTTTCTGATCAGTGGCCTCTGAGGCTGTTCAGTTGCCTGATCAGCCCTGGATCTAACCCTGCCATGTACACAAGTGTCAGTCTAGGCTGCACTTGAGTCTCTTGATAAGAAACAAAGGGAACTTGTGCAGTAAAAAGGGATTTACTTGTGCTTAAAGAGGTGCTGATACGCGTTGATACTGGAATGAAGACTTGCATTAAGTAACGCAGTAGCATTCAATGAATTAGCAACTTGAGCACTGCCTGATAAATATTACTGTGACACGGTAAATTTTGCACCTTCGTTACCAGGTTCCCTTATCCAGGTGCCCTCAGTTGAGAGGGGAAAGCTGAGTAAAGTTCGCCTGGGCTCCTTGTCATTGAAGAAAGAAGGAGAAAGACAATGCTTCTTGTTTACAAAACACTTCTTAATTTGTACAAGAAGTTCAGGAGGAAAATTGCATCTTCTTAAGGTATGGACTTCATATTATGCAATTTAATTCGGAAAATGAAAACACATCTTTGGTGAAGTGTCAGTGTTTTACTGTTTTATGGCTTCCACCTGAGTTTGGCATTAGTGGTTATAAACTGGAGTGGTGCACAATGTTTAACTGCCTTGTCTTTCTGTTGTAAGTAATAGAATCCAGACAATTTTCTTTTTTTAGACCCAGTTAGTTCTAGTAAACTGGGGATTAGAAGCAAGGCATTGATGTATCTGTTTGTTTTAAGTAGTGAATAAATTCAGTGTATGCAGCACTGAATTTAAGTCAGTTTCCAGTGCATAAATCAGTCAGTACAACCCTGCAGAATTGCCAAAGAACATTTTTCAGGGCTCTAATAAAATTAATTTTCAAAGTCAATTCTGTTTCCCTGAACAGCATGTTCTCTTAAACTAAAATGTCATCTAAGAACAATCTAGTTATATTTGCTGAGAATCAGGCTTTCATAATGCTGGCTTGTGGGTAAAGAGATGTTGGTAGTTCAAGAAGTAGATTATGTTGAATGGAATTTTAATTTGGCATATCAAGATGTTATTAAGGTTCATGTGCTTTCTCAATTTGCACCTCCTAAATAGTTCAAGTACTTACGCAAAATAAATAGAGTCTAATGGAACCTTTAAAAAACCTTGTATGTATTTCACTTAAATTCAGAAGATGAAATCCTAGTTAACTTTTTTGGAACTTGTGAACAAGTCTGTGTGTGCCATAAATTACAGTGTGGTAAAAGTGAAAGAAGTTTTCTGCATTGTAGTCTTGTTCTGTTGGATTAAGAAAAACATTACAATTAATCTTTTCAGGTTTAGTTCTTTAGGGGAAAAAAGAAAAATCTGCATCATTAAATTGATGTGTCTTCCTTAGGGCTCTGAGTAATGTAAAGTGTTAGAGTAAGGCATGTCAGCATTTAAAAAAACCTGTGACAAATGGGAATAAATAACCTTCATGTGAAATGTGCTCTGTTTCCACAGACAGGAGGTGTTCTGTCTCTAATAGAGTGCACACTGGTCGAGGAGACAGAAGTGAGTGACGATGATTGTAAGTTAAATTCAGCTGTCAGTAGTAAGTACAGTTTTTAGTTTCCTAAAATTAGTACCTTTTTTTTTTTTTTTCCCATAAGAACAAACAGATATGCTTTTGTGAAACCAGTAGAATACTATGTAAAGCTGCTGCAGTAAAGTGGCTGTTCCAATGGACATGCTGGCTCAGATGAGGGATTGTCCGTGGTATTTGTTCTTGATGTTAACACCAGTTAACTGGATTTTCAGGAGGGTTAGCTGGATAAATGTTACGAATTATTTGCTGACTTTTTATTCAACTTCACCCAGAGCGTCTTGGAAAAGAAAATGAAATAAAAATAAAAAAAAAAATTAGAAAAAGCATAAAAGCCTTAAATATGCACCAGATAATTAGCTTTCTGAAATACACAGGGGTTGAGTGGTTTGGAACAATTAATATGAAGTATTTTGTCTTGGGCTCCTCATAAATCTGGACTGCAAGCATGTTCAAATGGAATTAGAAAATACAGTCTCGGGCTGATTTTATTGTTACTCCTTTTGCTTTCCATCCTGCAGTTGGTCAAGTTTTGCACTTGAATTGTGAAAGTGGTTTCATTACTTTGAGTGATACTTGTAGTATTTGTATACACTTTTGTATATTATTGTGTATTAGTATATATTATAGAGTATATTATTGTATATTGTATTGTATAGTGTTTGTATTAGCATACAAATACAGTATTTGTATTAGCATACAAATGCTATTAAGAAGCTTTATCTTGGAGAGCAAATCCCAGTATTTTTGTGCTTGGCATATGTGAACCTACAACAAAATGAGCTGCTGGATACCTAATTGGATTTGCTCTTTATCAGGAAGAAGTTTTAAAACAATATCCATTGTAAATTTTACAAAGATGCTGTGAAGCAATTTCCATTGTGAACGAAACCACTTTTCTGCATCTGATACTCTGACGTTTCACGTTGTGACTTTTCTTCTCCCCCCTGGCTGTAAAGCGAAAGGTTCTGGGCAGGTGTTTGGGCACCTGGATTTCAAGCTCATAGTGGAGCCCACGGATGCTCCCCCGTTCACTGTTGTCCTTCTGGCCCCGTCTCGGCAGGAAAAGGCTGCCTGGACCAGCGACATCAGCCAGGTTAGTGGGTCTCTGTGCTGCTGGGAACCAGCCTGGCTGGCGCCCAGGGGTGCCTTTGGTTTGCTGTGGGAAGCCCTTGGTGCTGCCTGTTCTCCTCACAGTTCTGTTGTTGCACTTGAGGCACCAGGGAAGCGTGTTTCTCAGAAATTGCACAATTCTCCACGGGCAAACACAGTGGAAAGCGTTTTTATGTCTAAAGAGAGCCCACCCAGATACATATTTTGATTTTAGAAGAGGGATAGTACTGGTTTGTTCATGATTATCATACAGATCAAAAACCACCTGAGAGTCCTAGTGTGAAAATGATACCACGTCACATCAATAATGAAGTAAGAAAATGGGATAAAACCTTTTTTCCACCAAAAATGAATACCAACAAACCATTATAAATAATTGCTGAACATTCTGACAGTGTGCAGGAACTGTCTACATTGTGAAGGAACGAAAAGGGTATTTAAAGTTTTTTAAATGTCAGAGATAGGTTGTTGGGTTTTATTTTTAATCACTTTTAGTTAAAAACATAATAGACAAACTTCGTCATAATCTATTTGTGGAAAGAAGTTGGATGCAATCAAAACAAAACCCTGAACTTCCAGCTAACCAGAGCTAAATCAAGGCTGTTTGTGTTTTGTTTATGCACACGAACAAGAATATAGATCTCTCACAGTTCTGAATTCAGGTTCTATCCTCTATTAATTTAGGGAGAAGTAGCTGATTAGAGGAATATCAGCATAGAATGTCATGCATTTCCAAAGTTTCTATCATTGCTGGCAACATCTCCAGATGAATCATCATCATAATGAGTAGCAATTGCTTAAAAATAAGAATTCTGACTTATTTTGTTCTGGATTAACATTTTTGAAAAGACAAAAATAGGAAAATAAAAATCTTAAAATACAGTATACTGCAACTTGCTGTCTTCCAGACAGACCTGGTTGAAGAATTTTTTACAAAACAGATTTTCAGGAAATCATGTTATTCCATTGACATGTAAAATTATTGGAGTTATTTACTGGATTAAAAGAAATGGAGTAAATCCATTCTTATCCTAGATTATAATAATTTTAAAAGTCATCTGATAACCATGATTGGTGCTAAGGGCTTCTTTGAAACATTTCAAGATCAAATAGGGGAAATATAAGTATTTCTATTAAATGTGTTTCCCACTGGTTTTAGGTAATGATTTCAGAAAGTCATACTGTGAATTATTGCAGCTGCTCTTTCCAAATAATCTTTAAATCCTGAATTGAAACCCAGATAAAACTAGATAGATGATATTTTAAATTTACAGCTCTAGATGTAATCTAAACCTGAAGAGGCCTGTGATTAACAGGTTTGAGCAATCCAGTATCAATCATTACTCTGCTATGAAATGTTCCAAAGCCTGAAGGCTACTGGTATTCTTGAAGTCAAGATAAATATGTGTGGTAATTTTGGATTTGAAACTCCTTTTTACTGATGTAAGGAGATTGTCCATATGCGTGTGTGTATATATGTGAATATGTATATATATATATTTATGAATAAAAATTATGAAGAGCCCTGTAGGGTTTGGTGAAGACCATATAAATCTGATGTTGTGTCAGTTCCAGGGGCAAGGTTTGCAGGGCTGAGTTACCTCAGAATCCCATGATCACAGAGGTTGGAAAATCCTTCCCAGGCCATCGAGTCCCAGCTGTGCCCATCCCCACCTTGTCCCCAGCTCGGAGCACTCAGTGGCAGCTCCAGGGATGGGCGCTCCAGAGCTCCCTGGGCAGTTCCAGGGCCTGGCCCCCCTTTCCCCGGGGAAATTCCTGCTGTGCCCACCCTGAGCCTGCCCTGGCCCAGCCCGAGGCCGTTCCCTCTCCTCCTGCCCCTGTTCCTGGAGCACAGCCCGGCCCCCCCGGCTGTCCCCTCCTGGCAGGAGCTCTGCAGAGCCACCAGGGCCCCCCTGAGCCTCCTTTGCTGGGGCTGAGCCCCTTCCCGGCTTCATTCCCTTCTTGGGGCTCATCTGAGCTACATAAAAGTGCCCATGAAAGTCCCTCCTAACTCCCAGCCCGAAACTTTGGTACAAGAGTTTGCAGGGAACAGCTTGGATAACTTCCTCACAGCTGTGTTTCACAAGGAGCACCACTTGAATTTGTTTTTACAAATGTGTTTCTGGAAGCTTTCTCTATTCCCTTCTGGTCTTTTGCAGAGAGAAAAGGTTAAGGTAGTACCATACCCCTTGGAGTATAACGCATTCTGACTTCCTTGTGGTCTTGATTTCTCAAGCTCACACTCTTTCAGGAAATACTAGAAATAACAAGTTTTGTTCCCTTTCAAAGGAAATATCACTTCCAACTCAAAATACTTAACCATGTGGAAAAAAAATAAAAGGTTGCTGAACAGAATACCCTGAGAGGCAAGGGCTAGAGAAGCATGTCGACTCTAATTCTTGCATCACTGCTTTTCATTTGAGAAAATACCTTGCCTTAATCAGCCCATACCCTGCAAAAGCTGTGCTTCGAGCTTAAAGGGATTTGCAAAGTGTGGGAATAAGTCTCCTTACCCTGTGTTTTGATTTTAACAGCTTTCAATGTTCTTTTTCACAGTGCATTGATAATATAAGGTGCAATGGACTAATGACAATAGTGTTTGAAGAAAACTCCAAAGTCACAGTGCCACATATGATCAAGTAAGTGCAACAGAGAACAAAATAGATTGTAGTGTTTCTTCAGTGAAGATTTTAACAGGAAAAAGCATGGGTTTAGAAAATACAAACCTTTAATTTTTTTTTTTCCTCCCATTTTGGTTGAATGGAACTGATTCTACATTCCAAAACATATATTTTCAAATCCCTTTCTTGGAATTGCCAGGATCACTCAGAGTGATGTACTCTCAATTCACAGTGTTGGATCACAGCTTAGGCTTTTCTGGGTTCTGAATAGTTGGCTACAGTTACACTTCAGATGAATGATTTTTTTCTCACTTAGCTTTTCCTTTTCATCTCATAATTTTATTGGAGATTTAAAAAAATATATTCAGAATTTGTTACTGCAGGCAAGTACCATTTTCAAAGATATTTTGTTATATTAGCCAAAAGTTTTTGTTCTCTATAATTCTGTTATTTCTGTTAAAAATTATTTTCTCTCGTGATTTTAATTGCTCATGTCTGAGTAGCATCCTTGTTTCTAAGGCTCCTTCCCTTACCTTTGGATTCTCTTCATTATTTATTGTAGTGAGTTGGGTTTTTTTCTAGTGAAATATCTTCAGTACATGATTCCAGATTTTCAACACAACTTCGATCTTTTACATACCTCAATTTACATGAGTTTTACTTATTATTACCCAATTCATATGTAAATGAATGAAACATAGGGATGGACATAAAACTGTTTCATTTGTCACTATTTGTCACATCTCTTGGTTTCTCAAATGCCTCCTCTGTAGTTGTTTCCTCTCTTCTCTTTGTGCTTAGAAATGGGAGAGAGAAAACACCTGGGAATGCAGTGAGGGAACATACCTCTGATCCCTGGAAATAAGGCATTTTCATGTCTTCAGCTTTATTCCAGGAACTCTCCTGTGCATAAACACTTCTGTCACCTGCTGAGTTTTAGAAGTACATTTGTCCCCTTTCAAGGTACAGCAGGACCTCAGTGCCAGTGGCAACAGAAAGGAATATTAATTCTAAAGAACACACAGGACCTTGCCACAGACACAAATTTGGGGTTCTCCTTAAATTTCACTTGCCTGATTTGCAGCACAGGTTGACCTTGAGCCAGATGTCATTGGATGACATAAACAGAACATTGGCACTTTTTGAAGGGCCTAGTTCAAGAAACAAGATTTTTTTGTTGGGGTTTCTTTTATGTAATATAATGTAGAATTGTATCGAATATCCTGACCGTTCTTCTGAGTAAATCCAGTAATTTCTAACAAAGAGATGGGGTGTATTGAAAGATGCTTTACTAAAACATCCTGCTTATTTAGAAACTAAGAAAAACAGAATTAGAAGAATTTAAGGGGAAAGTCCCCCACATGATGGGTAGGGTTATTTAAATTACTCTCTTTTTTTTGGTGTCCAAACAAAAATTGGTTGTTTTTCTGTTGTTGTTTTTGTTTTGTTTTGGATTTTTTTGGTTGGGTTTTTTTTTTTTTGTTTGTTTGTTTTTTCACTCTAAAAGATTCTTCTTGGTTTCTGGTTTGAAATTTGAGATGGTTTGTGCTGTCCTCTCTTTCTTCTTTTAAAATAAAAAGTAATTATTTAAGCTGAAGGCAGGTCTTAATTTGCAGGAAAGCTTTAAACCTAGCTAAGGGGTTAATTTTGCTGTGTAATTTTAGGATCCATTACTTTATTTTAGATAAAGCATGATCCCAGCAGGAAACATTGGGATCAGTTATTCCACATTGAGATTTTAGTAATATTGACCTATGGGCCACAATAGCCTGAAAGAGGCAAGTGGGGACAATTCTGCCACCTTCCCATTTCATAAGTTTAAGCTGATTAACAGTTTCATAGGCTTTGAAGTGTAAAGCATTTGCCAAAAAAAAAAATTTATTTCCCTTAGTTATCAAAGCAAGTATCACCACAAGTTTAAAAGTTTTCTTGCAATGATGAAACACAATTGTGCATAAACTTTTGCTGCTTTTATGTTGACTGGAAGAGCTAAAGGGGTATGATTTTTTTAATACCTGAAAGGCTCCCTGGAGCAGAGGCTGGGCAGGGTTAAGGGATAAAGTGGGGATTTATCACCAGCCCTTCCCAGCACAGAGACACCCTGGGCAGCCCAAGAGCCCGGCCGTGGCTCCACCCCAGATGGACTCTGGCTCAGGAGCTCTCACCCTGGGCTCAGTTCTGCTCCATTTCCCTCTGGGCTTCCCTGTGCAGTGCCAGCCCCAGGTGCTGCAGCCCCCCCTCCCAGGCTGCTCTCCTCCACTCGCTGCTCTTTGCACTTTTTGGGCTGAGGCTGCGGCGTGTCCTTGGTCCTGGGGCTGCCCCAGGATTGCAGTGTGTGCCTGGGCTGGGAGGAGAGCTGGCTGACACTTGGTGTGAGCTTCAGAGCCCCCACCAGGGCACTGCACAGGCTGGAGAGGATGGAACAGAAACCCTGAGGCAGCACCTTAGCCATGCTTACTCGTTGGTAAAGTGCTTTGAATGTGACTTCTGTGCAGATCCGACGCCCGTCTGCACAGAGATGACATAGACATCTGCTTCAGCAAGACACTGAACTCCTGCAAAGTGCCCCAGATCCGCTATGCCAGCGTGGAGCGCCTCTTGGAGCGGCTGACCGACCTGCGGTTCCTGAGCATCGACTTCCTCAACCCCTTCCTGCACACCTACCGCATCTTCACCACCGCCGCCGTGGTGCTGGAGAAGCTCTCCGACATCTACAGGCGCCCCTTCACCTCCATTCCTGTCAGGTGAGCCGGGCTCTCCACCTCCCTGTGCCCTTCCTGACACAGATTTCTGGCAGAGATGCCACGGCCACGCTCATTGCTCGTTTCGTGGGCAGCTTTCTCATTGTTTTCTGTGGAGGGTTTCTTTGTCACTTATCAGCTTCTGCCAGGGTGGGGGTTACAG